>JACDNR010000454.1:0-51317 GCA_013421045.1 Propylea japonica | reverse complement strand
GTAGAGAACCAAAGAGAGATTTCGACCGGATGTGACGTCACACGCCGTGGCGGTGCTTGGATCGTTGGCTAGGAGGTTATTGGGTCGGTGGGGTCATGGGGGGTCATGTCATGGGCGGGGGTCATGGGGGGTCATGGGTGGGTCGGCAGGTCCAGTGGCGGGGAGCAGGGACCGGAATATAGATGTTAGTTTGTAATCATCGACCAGATGGCGTTGCTGGGTTTGGTTTGGTCATGGGCGGGGGTCATGGTGGGTCGGCAGAGTCCAGTGGCGGAGAGCAGGGACCGGAATATAGATGTTAGTTTGTAATCATCGACCAGAGAGGAGTCCACGATGATCTGTGTTATATCATTCCTATTATTATTGTGTCATTCATCATATTCGAGCAATGGAACTGATATAGCAAAAGCCTATTTAATGAAATATGGATATTTTCGGCAATCTAATAATTCAGATATTGAATTGAATAAATTATCTAATGCGGTTAAAAAATTTCAAGAGTATTTCAACCTGAGCGAGCAGACAGGGGTTCTGAATTATGAAACGTTAAAGTTGATGTTGAGACCAAGATGTGGTGAACAAGATTTTCCACATCCTTTCAGAGTTGTAGAAAAATGGTCTAAAAATCAACTTGGATGGAAATTTCTGAGGGGTACCACTGAGGATGAGTATATAATTCAGGATTGTCATTTCACAAAAAGAGCAAACATATAAATCTTCAATTTTTGACGCACTTCACTTAGTACTATTAATATTGCAGAAATGGAAGTTTACGAGTTTAATAAGGCTAGGAAGTTTTATAATTATCTATGTGGGAACTTCATTTCGCTGTTTTGTATCATGATGTAGCAAAGTGTTCAAGAATTCTACTAGATTTAGGTCTCTTCATTCCGAACAATATTTTCAACGATTTGGTTGAATATGGAGCACCACAGGAGATCATCAAGAAAGTATTTGATCATAAACAGAAAAATGATGCATTCATCAATGATATTTGTTCATCAATGACTGAAGACAAATTGTCATTAAGTGATTTGAAATATTATATTATGATTAATTATGGAAATCTAAAAATGTATGATATGGTCAATGCTCAAATGCTATTACGTGGTTCATATGGAGAACTGGATCAAGAAACACTTCAAAATCAGTATGATAAACAATCTATAAGGAATTATTATAAGCCATTACATTTATTCGTAGATGAAATGATGTTTCTTGCATCATATTGCGGTAAATACTCAATAATATGTTATTTGTTGAAAGAATTTGATAATCATGGGATACATTTCAAATTTGATCCAGAGAATAATATATGTCATAAAAATATTCAGAATATTTTGGATAAGGGTATGGCAGGAGATTTATTAAATGATGATCATGCTGGAAATATAGGACCAAATGACAATTCAATTAGTGTATAAATATATTAAACGCAAGTTATTCTGCGCAGAAAAAGAAATGGTCAAATCTTAATGATTGAATCTGTGAAATTTCAAGTTAGTCTATAGAAAACATCTGATTCAGAATGTGCTCCAACACTGATAGGTATAATGAAGAGCTGAATAAAATTTTACATCATTATGAAAATGAAGTGCAAAACGAAAAATATCTGATTTTATCATCACAATTTACCATAGGACCATATGAGGTACAATGTGGTTTCAGCAAAGGGAGACAATTTTCACCAGCAGTATTAATTTCCAGTAATAATTTAGTGTTATCAATGGATGAATTCGAATGGAAAACGTTCATCGAATTGATAGAATCCAATGGAACATGTTCAAATTTCACTGATCTACATGTTTCAGTATGGAACTATTCAGAAGCTAAAATAGTGGGCGTCTCTAAGAATAAAGTTTTCCTGTTTTTTACTGAAGCTGAAGTAGCTGAAATGTTAAGATTGAATATTATTATTGCTAATAAAATCAAAATGTTGAACGAATTACATTTCAAATCATATTATTGTAAATTTTTAGAATGTGTACATTCATTTGAAAATCCTATTGATATAATTAAAACATTCTGTATCAACTCATCCTATGTACAATCTTATGCTATGCTTGAGTGTATTCATTATTATGAAAAGAAGGTGTTGTCAGATGTTAATAAATATAAATAGAATAAAATATTGTTTTATTTTGACGCCTCTAGGTGTATTATTCACCCAACCATAAATCAAATAATCTTGAACTTTCGATTTTTAGATAGAACAAATATCCAGTAGAAATCGCATTAAAATATCAAGAATTCAAATTCCATGGAAAACTATCAGGAAGCAGTTGTTGACCTCATGTATTCAATAAACCATATCTAGGTCAAATAATATGCGAAATTTGCAGATTACAGCAACTCCGGAAGGCGACCCAACTGTAAACATATTGTGATGTTTTGAAACGACACTCCTTTGTTTAATATATTTAATTTCATCAGTGCACATAATCATCAAACGATAATTTTTTGACAACGTTTTTTTTTTTTGATTTTCTTGATTTCTCTCGAATCAATACAAAAAGAATACATTTTAGATCCTAAACCTACAAATGCAGTCATTATTGAACCATTGTTTTCATCCTTCATCTTGCCTAATACTCTTTTGTTTACACGAGGAATCCCATATGAATTATTTTCAGGGTAGTCGGAGGTATCAAATCGAGTATGACAGTCTAGTTTGATTTGCTCATATAAATATAAGTGATGTTTTTTCATTTCAATTACAACTAAATCATCATCTAATATCATTCTACTTTCAAAATTTGGACTCGCAATTATTTTTTTTGCTCCATATTTACCATGCCAATGATTAACTAGTCTTATTTTTCGATGTTTCCTAATATTTTCAATTGTTTTTCCAAACACTGCATTGTTCATCAGTTTGAAAAGATTCTACTCAAAATCATTTCGAGCAGCTTGTCGTAATAGCGTATTTTTATCAATATATATTTTGAGCCAAGCAGATTGATTGAATTGAAGAACTCTATGAATTTGAAAATCTAAATTTAATACGGGTAACACTGACTTATGCTGATTGATTCGCATCTTTCTTATTACTGATGATTTTTTGATAATGAGATTCTAATATATAAAGTTTGAAATTATCGTTAAACAGTCAGTACTATGTTATCCTTCGTTGGAGACGGCTTACTGAATTCATTCATCAATAAGTTACCAATTGAACTGCACATTCCCGCATATAATTTTTGTGGTCCAGGTACTAAACTCGAAAAACGATTAGCTAGAAACGATCCGGGTATTAATAAGCTAGACGATTCCTGTAAAAAGCACGACATTGCATATTCTGAAAGCAATTCTTTGATTGAGAGACACGCTGCTGACAAGATACTCGAAGACGAAGCTTGGGAACGTGTTAAATCCAAAGACGCTTCAATTGGTGAAAAAAGTGCTGCATTAGTAGTCACCGGAGCGATGAAAATGAAAAGAAAAATGGGTATGGGATCTCAGACAAATAATAAGAGAAAATCATTCAAGAGTTCTGTTTTGAATCCAACTCATAAAATTTTGATGAAATCAAACGTTAATGACTTAAACAAATCATCGCTGATAGCACTTAGGGCAGCTCGAAAGGCAGTTCAGAAAGCTGGGGGAAAAAGTAAAATAAGGATCCCCCGCATTATTCCAGTCGAATCGAAGTCTGGAGGACTTCTCCCACTCATACCTATATTCGCAGGACTATCTGCATTAGGAGCAATGTTAGGTGGTGCAAGCGCTGTAGCGAAAACTGTCATCGATGCTAAGAATGCTAAGAAGAAATTGGAAGAAGATCAACGACATAACAAAGTGATGGAATCTATTGGACATGGTATTTTCATAAAAAAATCTAAGCGTGGATTTGGACTCTATCTGAGAAAACAATCAAAAAACTGAATAATCTACCCAATAGAGCTCTCTATGATTATGAAATTGATGACTTTGCAAGACATTATGGGATAAAACATTTCAGAGGTGTTTTCATGAGGAATACACTACCGAAAATACCTAAAAAGAATGAAAGTGGAATTGTCAATTTAGATTCATCCGAGGGACCTGGAACACATTGGGTAGCATATAAGAAGAAAGGAAATGATGTTGAATATTTTGATAGTTTTGGTAATCTTAAACCTCCTAAAGAGGTTATCCAATATTTCAAGTGTTGTACAATAAAATATAATAGGAATTGTTATCAAAAATTCAATACTTCTAATTGTGGTTATTTGTGCTTGAAATTTCTGATTGGATAATACAGTTATAAAATATTCTGAGTTTGTGTTATTTCGTTCAGTCATGTCTTTGCTCTTCACTTTAAAAGATCGATCATCGATTCTATCAGTAGATTTTCCTGTTCCTATTGAACTGAACAGGGATTTCAATTATGGTTTAGCACTGATTGGATTTTATTCATATAATACGATACCCAATGTACAAAAATACAATAAATTTTATATTTCATCACATGAAGGGAAGAAGAGTACGTTCCAACTACCGACTGGAACCTATGAAATATCAGATATGGAAGCATTTATAAGGTCTAAACTGGAAAATGAATATGAAACTGAGAAAGGAACATCTTCATTCTTCTTGAGACCGAATAATAATACCCTCAAATGTGAAATATTTCATAAGAATAAGAGAATTGATTTCACCCATGACGATTCTATTGGATCCTTATTAGGTTTTTCGAAGAGAGTTCTTGAACCAGGAAAAATTCATGAATCAGATTTACCAGTGAACATTATCAAAGTTCGAACTATAAATATTGAATGCAACCTGATTGAAGGATCATTTTATAATGAGCGTCCATCTCATACACTTTATGAATTTGCAGTGAATTCCGATCCAGGATTTGCTATTGATGAAGTACCACACAACTTGGTATACCTACCTCTAACAACGTATCGAATACGTAATATTACATTGAAAGCAGTTGATCAAGACGGTGATTTGTTAAATTTTCAAGGAGAAGAAATAATCATAAGATTGGAACTGAAAAGATGGTCTTAGTATTCACAACATTTAAAGATCATCCATCATCCCAAAAAGCATCAGTCGTCAAGAGGACATCACCACCGTCACACAAACGTCTCTCTTACGAGAATTTAATCTTTCTACAATCAATCGGCTATAATGTCCAACCACGCTTTCGATATTTATCAACCCATAAACACAGATGAATCAATTGTAAAAGTTGAGAGTCGTACATATCTTCCATTCATCAAGTCGTTCAATAACTCTGATGCAATTGAAATCACAGTAAATCGACCAGATTGTTGGCTCCTGATGTATGATGCTGCAATCATTATCAAAGGTAAATTAACAAGAACTCAAGGTACTGGTGAAGTTAAATTTGTGAATAACGCTGGAGCATTTCTTTTTGATTCCATATCATACGAATTATGTGGTACAGAAGTAGAGATGGCCAGAGATCCTGGTATAATATCAACAATAAGAGGATATTTATGCTATGAAGATGATAATACAAAGGAACTTCAAATATCAAGTTGGAACTATCCTAATAATCCTGCCATAAATACAGATGGAAGTTTTATTTTCAGAATACCAGTTCAACATTTATTCAATTTCTTCAAAGATTATCAGTTTGCGATGTGCGGAAAACAGACATTCCGCTTAGTAAGATCGCAAAATGACAACAATGCAATAAAAATTACTCATGGTTCTACTAAAGATAGTACAGCAGGTAAAATTACCATTGATAGTATCGAACTCAAGGTTAAACATATATATCCTAATGATGTTCTAAAAATGGATTTGTTGAATGCAATTAGATCTAATAAGACTATTTTAATGCCCTTCAGAAAGTGGGAAATACATGAACTACCATCATTACCATCAGGTGGTACTAAAGAAATTTGGGCAGTAAAAACATCGACAGAAATTGAATGTCCTAGATACATAATTTGCTGTTTCCAAACAAACAAGAAAAACAATATTGATGAAGATCCCACACTATTCGATCATCTAAATATATCTGATGTACGTGCCCTTCTAAATAGTGACATAATTCCACAAGAAAATTTACATTTGAATTTCGATCAGAATGATTATGCTGAAGCTTTCCAAAATTATATAAACTTTGCATACAGTTATGGGTGTAAGAGAAAATTTCCTCTACTTTCATTCGATGAATTCAAACAAAAAGCGCTGCATGTGTTGGATTGCTCCAGACGTGATGAAACGTTCAAGTCGGCAACAATCGATGTGAAAGTAGAGATTGAATCCTTAAGAGGGTTCCCGAAAAATACAAGATCATACTGTGTCATAGTGCATGATTGTGTAGTAGAATACAAACCACTATCTGAAGAAGTGAAAAAGATTACTCAACTATAATGAATATTGTAGTTTGCGATATACAAGGTTTCATGGTAGATGGCTCGTTCTGTGCTAAAGAGATATCGTTCATAAGTGGAATGAAAACGTCTCATTTCATTATGAGACCTTTGAAAAATTTCAAATATCTAACTTCTTCAGATAGAAAAACAGTTAGATATTTGGAGCAGCGCCATCATGGACTTAAATATAGTGACGGAGTAATTGACTATCGCGAAGTAGGTGAGGTAATTAGAAGTGTGTTGAAAGAAAATGACATAGTGTACGTGAATGGACACCAAAAGTGCCATTTTTTAAAAAATCATATTATGGATAGATGCTTACAAATAATAGATGTCGAGAACTTCGGATGGACTCCTCCGAAATTTGTGAAAAAAAACCCCCAATGTTTGAACCATACGCTAAATGAGTGTATGTGCACAATGAACAATTGCGATGAACTTTTGCGGTGGGTATGCACGTTCCTACCAAAAGTAGAAACTTTAGTTACAAGACATCTAAAGTGCAATAATGAAGACTGAACTTATAATTTATTAATATTAAGAGTATTAAGTGTATTGTATAATATTACTAGGTTTAAGAAACTTAAATGTAAAACAAGGTTTATTTATCTCATAAAATATGAATAAATATTTAACAGAATTCGTTTTTTCCTTTCACCTATTATTTTTAAGAATAAAAGCTAATGCAATATTACCACACTCCTCGGTATGGTATGAAAAACAGACATTTTTTCATTCATCACTTCTAAAAAATCTGAATCAAATTAAAACTGAGATATTTTATTTCATTTTTTATTGAATCATCTATTGACATTACTAAATTAAAAGAAAAAATGTCATGTATTATAGGTATTTTGAAACTCACTTCAGACAAAGTAATATATTTCAGAGACAATGTTTTGTACAATTCCTTTTAAATTTCTCAAGTATCTTTAACTGAGATAGTACAGTTCATTTCTCGATTTAAAGAAAATGTCAAGTATTTTGAAACTCACTTTACACATATATATTTAAGTGACAATACATTTCTCAAGTTATCACTTTTGTTTTGGAATTAAAGTAAAATCTATTATTTGAATTCAGTGAACGGGTTGTGGAAGAACGCTACATGAATAAAAAAACTGAGATATTTTCATTTCATTTTTATTGAACCTTGGGAATCATTTATAAATCAACATTTCTCAATTTAAAGAAAAAAAGAATGTCATATGCTACAAGTAGTTTGGAACATACTTTACACAAAGTCATGTATTTAAGAGACAATGGGTTATACATTTTTTCTTACATTTCTCAAGTATCACTTTTATTTTAGAATTAACGTAAAAATTGTCATTTCCAAAATTGATATCAATCAGAGTATTCGATCGTAAATGTAGACCTTTTTTTACAACATGTGATTCAAAAAGTAAATCTAAATAACAAAATATATCAATTACAACATTGTTTGTTACAATCAAATATTGTTTCATAAGTAGAACTTTGAAGTCATTATTATGGATGCTCTTAAAATTGTAAGAATATTCAGATAAGGGTGATGATTGTAATTTCCAACCATTTTCACTTCGTAAAAAGTAATCCAATGCATCATCCTCTGGTATAAAAATTATAATTTCAACGAATTCATTTAGAAGGCCTAGTAAATATGATACGAAATCTCCAACCAGCATCCATCTATTAGTAGGTATCTTCATTGCATCTTCATATTCTCTTGGAAATTCTTCTTTAAACTTCATTCCTAGATCAGTTCTTTGTGTAATATATTTCACTATTTCAGCTTTACCAAGGTTCACAAGAAATGGTTCATCAAACTAAATAGACATAAAAATTAATCTAATATATTATAATGACCCCAAGGTAGGGTGTGGTGGTTATTTGGCATGAGGTATCGCTTATCATCTCTACTGCAGAGAGCAATTTTTTCTTGTTCAACAGAAAACATATTGTGATGTTTTGAAACGATACTCCTTTGTTTAATATATTTAATTTCATCATTCAATAGACAGTGCACATAATCATCAAACGATAATTTTTTGACAACGTTTTTTTTGATGCCTTTGATTTTCTTGATTTCTTTCGAATCAATACAAAAAGAATACATTTTAGATCGTAAACCTACAAATGCAGTCATTATTGAACCATTGTTTTCATCCTTCATCTTGCCTAATACTTTTTTGTTTACACGAGGAATCCCATGTGAATTATTTTCAGGGTAGTCGGAGGTATCAAATCGAGTATGACAGTCTAGTTTGATTTGCTCATATGGATTTTGATTACTTATTTCATAGATTAAACTATCTGTGTCTACATAATTCAATTTACAATTATTATTGAAATTGGGTAGAAAATAGTCATAATGGAATTCATATAAACATAATTTCGAAATATCTAATACGGACATGCCTACATATATTGGTTTGTTAAATATAAGTGATGTTTTTTTCATTTCAATTACAACTAAATCATCATCTAATATCATTCTATTTTTAAAATTTGGACTCGCAATTAGATTTTTTGCTCCATATCTACCATGCCAATGATTAACTAGTCTTATTTTTCGATGTTTCCTAATATTTTCAATTGTTTTTCCAAACACTGCATTGTTCATCAGTTTGAAAAGATTCTTCTCAAAATCATTTCGAGCAGCTTGTAATAGCGTATTTTTATCAATATATATTTTGAGCCAAGCAGATTGATTGAATTGAAGAACTCTATGAATTTTTTTAAGTACAAGACCATGTGATAATGCTTGTTTGAGATTTCGATAATGAAGAATATAGTTTTTCTTTGTAAATAAAGTGGTTAATAATTTGGGAGACTTTGAACCGGGTGGTATCATCGTTTCTGCGCAAAATGGTAAGTCTCTATGTTGATCATGAAGATGATGAGGATATTCGAGATCAACTTCTAAAATATAACCCTCTGGAGAATCATCAGGTATTTGAGTAATGTCAATGTTTTTGTTTACCCACTTAAATCCTCCATATGGCAGATACTGTGACATTGCCCAGCCATACAAATTATTTACATCTAAATACAAAAGATATTTCTCTATTTCATTTTTGTTATATTTTGAACCCATATATTTATTATTAGCATAAGATAATCTATTTGAACACTGACTTATACCACCCCTGATTCCATTTTCTATGAACAGTAACATATCAATATCTTTAATAATTTCTAAATCAATATTGGTAATTTTTAACATACAATCCCACGTATAGCCAGGTAAAGTGTAATAATGAATTGGATCTAATTCATATTCTTTAATACTACTATTTCTAAATTGCTCAAATACATCCGCCAAAATCATGACATCAGTTTTGAGATATAGAGACATATAATCTTGCATAGTTTGACATTTAAATAGAAACCAAATATGTTGAGCATGAAGATATTGTTCATCGGTTATTCCTTCATAATTCAATTGATTATAGAATTTTTCAATAGGCGGAAGACATGTTTCTTTTAATTTATCTAAACTATCCATATAATCATAGGGAAAAACACCTTTTTTAGTTAAAAGTTTCGAATGTTCCTCACTCGAAAAACTATTGAATTGTTTTTTCAACTCAGTAAACTTATCTATTGTAAGATATGAGGCAAGATCTTCAAGAGAGCTATTTAAAAAACGAAAACTATCGATAAATCTAAATTGTATTTCTGTTTTCGAATCAAATTTAGTGAAACTGATATATTTTTCCTTATTCAAAGGCAGAAGAGAAATAGATCCATGCTTCGCAAGCTCTTTTATTATCAAGTGCGCATCATACTCACCAAGGTTGTGAACAATAAAAATGAAATGAAAATATCTCAGTTTTTTTATTTTTTTTTTTTGTACAAGTTTTGACGTAAATAAATTATTCTAACTCCACCGCGAGTGTGATCTTGAGTAGTACCTTATGTAAGTATGCAAATTGTTTTCCACTTCGTAAAAAGTAATCCAATGCATCATCCTCTGGTATAAAAATTGCAATTTCAACGAATTCATTTAGAAGGCCTAGTAAATATGATACGAAATCTCCAACCAGCATCCATCTATTAGTAGGTATCTTCATTGCATCTTCATATTCTCTTGGAAATTCTTCTTTAAACTTCATTCCTAGATCAGTTCTTTGTGTAATATATTTCACTATTTCAGCTTTACCAAGGTTCACAAGAAATGGTTCATCAAACTAAATAGACATATAAATTAATCTAATATATTATGACCCCAAGGTAGGGTGTGGTGGTTATTTGGCATGAGGTATCGCTAATTAACGATGGATCTTTCTCATGAACAAGAATTTTCATTGCTCTATGAAATAAATTGATGTCACATACCTCAGCCATTACTTCCACTAACAGATTTCAAATAAAGGTGTTGATTTGTTTCCTGGAAGTTGTTTTGATCCGATGTACTTCAATCCGAAACTATTCAACTGTTGTAAGTTTTCTTTTAGGCAGTCCGTAGCTCGTTTGGGGAGAAACACGCAGTTTTCTTCTAGTTCCACCAGTATGGCCTCACCGAATTGGGTATTCATTAGCCTAGCATCCAATATTTTATAAATGCGATTCACCTCTAACGTATTCAAAGAAACACGAGGTTTGTTTGCTGAAAGAGTAGTTATCGCATTAATTTTAGCCAAATCCATGATTGATTTTTTTTTTCTGAAATCAAAAAATAATCATGAAATGATAATAATCGAAAACAATTTGCATACTTACATAAGGTACTACTCAAGATCACACTCGGGGTGGTTGTACAAAAAAAAAAAAATGTTGTCGAGAATTAAATGAGTACAGCTTATATATTATTTGTGACGACACACAGTTTTCGTCATGGGTCGCCTTCCAGAGTTGCTGAAATCTGCAAATTTCGCATATTATTTGACCTAGATATGGTTTATTGAATGTATGAGGTCGACAACTGCTTCCTGATAGTTTTCCATGGAATTTGAATTCTTGATATTTATTAAAGTTTAGTACCTGTACCACAAAAATTATATCTGGGAATGTGAATTTCAATTGGTAACTTATTGATGAATGAATTCAGTAAGCCGTCTCCAACGAAGGATAACATAGTAGACTGTTTAACAATAATTTCAAACTTTATACATTATATTAGAATCTCATTATCAAAAAATCATCAGTAATAAGAAAGATGCGAATCAATCAGCATAAGTCAGTGTTACCCGTATTAAATTTAGATTTTCTCGATGAACAACATAATGATAAGAAAAAACATGGTGATTTATTTCCCAATAGTTGCAGATTTATATTTGCAGGTCCTAGTGGTTGTGGGAAGTCGAATACATTATTAAGTCTACTTTTTGATATAAATGGATTACATTTTGAAAACGTATATATCTATTCAAAAAGTCTGTATCAACCGAAATATCAGATATTAGAACAAATACTCAATAAGGTTGATGGCTTGGGATATTATCAATTCAAGGAGAATGATGAAGTGATTCATCCAAATGATGCTAAGGAAAATTCAGTTTTTATATTTGATGATGTCATAGGTGAGAATCAAGATAAAATAAAATCATATTATGCTATGGGAAGACATAAGTCTATAGATGTGGCATTTTTATGTCAGACATATGTAGCTGCTAAAAAGCATATAATAAGAGATAATACAAATATATTGGTTATATTCAAGCAAGATGATGTGAATCTACGTCACATATTCGATGAGCATGTTTCACCTGATATGGATTATGAAATGTTTAAAAAAATATGTGCATTCTGTTGGAATGAAAATTTTGGATTTTTAGTGATTGTTAAGGACTTTACTTTGAACGATGGTCGATATAGAGTAGGATTTGATAAATACATAATACTAGAAGATTAGTTGCCAGTTCCATATGGTTCATGTTGAAATGAAGATCAATACTGTAGATAGAAATAGAAAGTTGAAATTGCAAGAACTTATTCGTGGTGTAAAGAGAAAATATGCTGCAATGAAACTTGGAAAATCTGAAGAAGATGAGACTTTAGATAGGCTGTATACTCCTATAACAAAACGTTTAAAACGTATTGAAGATGAGCTCAGTAAACAAACAGACATATCATCATCGAAAATAATTCTGAAAAAACCCGAAATACCACAATTCACCTCAACACCTCAAGATCGTAAATACAAATCTACAGATGTCAAATTTGAGATGGAACAGTATCCTCAGAAGAATCTGTCATTCATCAGCGATCCCAATCAAACTGTTATATCAAAAACTGATAATAATGATTCAGTTTTTATTGGGGGAGATGATAATGATGATGAGCGGACGGAAGAATTTATTCATAGTTTGAATAATTCTGAGGTTGTTGAAGATTATTTAGATCAATATCCTGAAAAGGTGAGAAATTATATCTATTCAGCATTCACAGAACCTCAACAATATGATTCTACTTTTGGACCTAAATATGATAAACAACTTTCGAAATGGATGTTAGGTAAATCTACTATGGAGTTTGATGGGAAAACTGGTGATGTATTGATTGAAAATGATAGATATCCTGGAACAACAGGACTCTACAATCTAATATTCAAAAAAGACCCCAATGGTTATACACAAGATGATATGAATAATTATGGAAAGATATTAGAAAAAACAAATGTTCATAGAAAACAATTTCAACCTGGTAATGCTATGAAGGGTAATAGAGGTTATAAATATCTAAAAATAATCAGACCATCAACTGGACATGGTCTCATGACATATAACAATAAGCCAGTCGAGTTTGTTTATTGGGATGATATAAACGAAATCGTTAACAGGTTCCGATTACTCTATGCATCGAAAATCGCTGGTAATACATCTGTTGAAAATGAAATCGAGTCAATAGTTGAAGAACTTCGAGAAGCTGAGGTTATATACTAAGTGCAAACATGTCTCTTGATAAGTTTGGACGTTCATCTCACGCCAATAGTAAATTGAAAAATCTTCGAACTAGTTCTCTACCGATTCCTCGTACTACAGATGGAGACTATGATTTCACCAATCACAAATTGTGTAATGTAAAAACTCCTACTGTGAATGATGATAGTGCTAATAAAAAATATGTTGATGATGAAATATATGCTTTGAAATTTTATGATTTCAAAGAAGGTGTTAGTTTGTCATTCGACAACTTTCATATAGAGCTGAAAAAATTCATACAATTGGTAGAAAGTAAGTTCATCCATATAAAGGAGGAATTTATGCGTGAGGACGCAAAATTGACATTGCTTCTGAAAGATTACTTTGCTAAATTAGATCTCAGGGTGAAGCAATTGGAATTGAATTGTACTACACTAAAAAATGATATATCAGTTATAAAACAGAAGCATGGTACCTTTGAAGCTAATGTTATTCAAGCTTTCAATACCAATGATCAGATAATTGTCGGATTAAGAAATACCATCAACAGCAACAATATTTTGAATAATGCAGCATTCCAAGGAGAAAATGAGAGTGGTTCAGGAACTACATAAACCTGCACGTAAAAACTTCCCACGTCGTTCAATAATAATCCAAGGTCTTAATGAATCATGGCAGGCGGACTTGGCTCAAATGGATCTTTATGCTAAGGAAAATAAAAATTTCAAATATATTTTGATAGTTATAGATTGTTTCAGTAAATTTGTTTATGCAAGAGGTCTCAGGACAAAAACTGGACAAGATGTGACACGTGCTTTCAAGGAAATTTTGAATGATAGTAAGATCAATCCTAAAAATCTTCAAACAGATCAGGGAAAGGAATTTTTCAATAGAACTTTTGAATCTCTGATGAAAGAAAATGATATAAATCACTATTGTACCTATTCTAAAATGAAGGCATCTATTGTGGAAAGAGTTATAAGAACGATCAAGGACAAACTCTATAGATATTTCAGTTTAAATGGAACACATCGCTGGATTGATATTTTACAAGGAATCGTAGATGATTATAATCACACAAAACATAGAACGATCAATATGAAACCCTGCGATGTTAATCCCAAAAATGAGCAAACTTTATTGAAAACTAGATATAATCGTATAAAGATTGCCAAAAAAGGAAAATTGAAAGTAAATGATATGGTTCGAATTAGTAAAGCTAAACATATATTTTCGAAGGGTTATTCACCTAACTGGACTACAGAAATTTTCAAAGTAGTCAAAGTTCAATTAACCAATCCTGTCACATATCTTCTAGAGGACATGAATAATCAACCAATAAAAGGTGGTTTTTATGAAGCAGAACTACAGAAAGTGATGTATCCAGATGTTTATTTAGTTGATAACATTCTTCGACGTAAAGGAAACAAAGTCCTTGTTCATTGGCTTGGATTCGATAACACACATAATTCATGGATTGATACTTCGAATAAACTTTGAAATGTATAAGAATAATTTAAATAAAAGAGTGATGAAATGAGTTTTTTTTTTTACTTATTACCCAAACGATCATTAATATCCTTATCCTTATCAATTAAATATCCCTCAATATTATACGATTGCAAACTAACATCTATAAATTTCCATCCAAGTTGATTTTTAGACCATTTTTCTACAACTCTGAAAGGATGTGGAAAATCTTGTTCACCACATCTTGGTCTCAACATCAACTTTAACGTTTCATAATTCAGAACCCCTGTCTGCTCGCTCAGGTTGAAATACTCTTGAAATTTTTTAACCGCATTAGATAATTTATTCAATTCAATATCTGAATTATTAGATTGCCGAAAATATCCATATTTCATTAAATAGGCTTTTGCTATATCAGTTCCATTGCTCGAATATGATGAATGACACAATAATAATAGGAATGATATAACACAGATCATCGTGGACTCCTCTCTGGTCGATGATTACAAACTAACATCTATATTCCGGTCCCTGCTCTCCGCCACTGGACTCTGCCGACCCACCATGACCCCGCCCATGACCAAACCAAACCCCCCTCCCCACACCCACACCTCCTAGACACCGATCCCAGCAACGCCATCTGGTCGATGATTACAAACTAACATCTATATTCCGGTCCCTGCTCCCCGCCACTGGACCCTGCCGACCCACCCATGACCCCCCATGACCCCCGCCCATGACATGACCCCCCATGACCCCCGCTTATGACCCCAATAAACCTCCTAGCCAACGATCCAAGCACCGCCACGGCGTGTGACGTCACATCCGGTCGAAATCTCTCTTTGGTTCTCTACTGATTATCAGAGCTGCTTTGATATTCATCGAATCACTTTCGAATTTTTGATTCCAAACGAAAGGGGTATTTTTCCGCAAAAGTGAATTTAAAGGAGCCGAAATATGTGCAAGTTGGATAAAACCGCCTGTACCAACTTCCATTCCCATGAAACTACGAATTTCACGTTACAGTTCGGACGTGGGATATTTACAATTGGTAAAAATTTCCCGGATCTGCTCTAGACCATCTTTATCTACAATATAACCCAAATACTTCACCTCCGGCTTACAAAATTCGCACTTGATCTATTTATTGACAATCCCGCCTCTAAAATTTTAGTGAGTATTTTATTCAGAATTCTAATGTGATCTTCGAAGGGTTTTAGTTACTATAACTATATCATCAAGGTAAGGAACGCATATTCCGTTAACTCGTCCGTTATATACGATCAATGAATCGTTGCCACGTCGCCGGGCTATTACATAGGCCAAAAGGGAGTCGGTTAAAATGAAATAGTCCCCTATTTGGAACTGTAAAGGGCCGTATACTTTTTTGAAGATTCTGCCATAGGTATATTCCAAAACGCACTTTTAATATCTATGGTAGACAGGTAGTTAGCCTCGCGCAATTTATCCAAAATGAAGATATTCGGGGAAGAGGATAAGCATCTTTCACGGTATTTTGGTTCAAACGACGGAAATCTACACAAAATCATATGTATTACCATCTGACTTTTTCACGAGGATAATTGGCGACGACCACGGACTATCTGAGGGTTCGACAATGTTATCTTGGAGCATCTGATCAAGTTCTTTGTTAATTTGTTTCTGTATCGGCGGGTGAGACAGGATAGTATCTTTGCTTGACCGGCGTTTCGTCGGTTAGTTCGATCTTATGTTCGACAAATTTGTAAGACCAATTTCTGAACGTGACCGACCAAAACCTTTTCTAACATTTCGTTCAACTGCGTATGCTGTTCTTCCGTTAATATGTTCTGTTTATTATTTTGCACTGAAGAAATATCGGGAGCGAAATTCCATTCTTTCGATCTTAGATTTGGAACTATACCTATTTTGCGCCAAAAGTCGGCTCCGAGAATTAATTATGAGTTAAAAAGGTACAATTAGGACATCTATCAAAGCTACGCGTTGACACACCTGTATGGGAAGCGTCACATAGCCGATTATGGAACACTCGTTACCATTCGCAACCGTATGGAACGGGGAAGGAATACGGATGAAGCGTTAAATTTAGTTTTTTTAATATTTCCCAACCTTGTCCGCCTACTATAGTTGAGGACGCACCAGAGTCTAATAAACCTAACATTTTGATATCGTAAATTGAACTTCCAAATATGGCCTTTCATCCTTACCAACACTTCCAGGATATAACTTAATATCGTCCAGCTCAGTGGCCTTATCCGAAGTTGGAACATCTAGCGGACCATCTAGAGCTCCTGATTCGCGTTTCCCGAAAGCTTCATATTATCATTCGAGCATGAAGGAGAAGGACAAGTCAAAACCGTATAACCCGGTTTATTACACCGGAAACATCTTTTTCGCCTAGGCTCCCTACAATTGGCTACCCTATGGCCAACCTTACCGCAATTGAAACACTTCAATCTACTATCTAGAGAATTTACTCCCACCTCAGAAGAATGAGCAAAATTAAAATTTCCGATGTGCAAGAGTCAGATTCAACAGCGGCCAAATCCGGTTCTAGTAAATGATTTGATCTACGAGATGGTGGTGGTTTGAATGATTCAACAGATGTTCTACAAGATTCCAACTTTCTACCAAAACTTTGAAGCTCTTGAATCAAAGTAATATTCATTAAACCTAACTGAGTCTGATAAAAAGGTGCTATATTTTCAACAAAATTTTGAGTCTTACCGATTCTGTTATGGGAATAGTAAGGCGATTGAATAGATTTGTCATAACAGCATATACATGCCTATGCTCTCGTCATTTGCTTGTGTACGATTTTTAATCTCGTCGAAAAGTCTTCATTATAATCTGCGGTTGGAACTCCTGTCGCAATGATTCAACCAATGAAGGCCAACTTTTAACTGTTTTTCTCGTCGCACGATACCAAATGAGAGCTCTGCCCGAAAATAAATCTATTGCCGAACTAAATAAATCATCTTGAGTTGCATTCGAGCTACCCTCAAATCCTCAACACGTTCTAAAAATGCACTAAGTGAGCAGGAATCTTTTTCTCCTGAGAATTTCAAATTCCACTGAGAGATAGGTACTTTCTTTACTCGCGGAGAATTTGCACAATTCGAAAAATGTGACACATTACCCACAGCAACATCACAATCAGATTCTGAGTCCGACGAAGAAATTTCTGAATTACTTTGAGAAACTGCAATTTGAGAAATATCCAAATCCAAAGCATGATCCGACAACAAGAGAGAGCGATTTTGTTGTTTTGTTTTTTTATTTAATGAGTTCTGTTTAGAAAGAACTTCAACAAGTAAAGCAGACTTATCTTTCTTATCGGCATTTGTAACAGGTCTGGTATTATTCAATCGTTCTAGCGAAAACTTAATTTTTGTACTTATTTTTCTTTAACTGAGTCATCTGAACCATCAAAATCACCCAACAAAGCGTCAATTTCAATCAAAGTTTTATTTAATTCAGTTTTATCAGTTTCAAATGTATAAGGATAATCCGGATATTTAATAGAAAAATCAGATTTTTCTCCATTCTCAACAAATCTCGTAGCGTTTGTCTCATTAATTTAACAGTACCCACATCTGTTACTCCCTTGATAGCAAGTAAATATTGCAATTCTGACGATGAGAGACGATTAATTTCCAACTTAGTCGCAGCCATCGTGAAATTCAGAATTGAAATCACAACAAATCGAAAATATATCCCTGAATGAACGAAACAATAACAACCGCAAAAAAAAGAATCAATCAAACAATACGGTGTTCAGCGCAATGAAGAAATCGAAACAAAAAATTATCTCAATGTTGTTATCAGAGCTCGAAAGATTCGCGTTAAAATTACAATAATTATAAACGGTCAATTATCGAATAATAAACAATTTGAAATCAAAAAATTGTGAAATTCAAAAAACAATGATTCCAATTATCTTAAACTAAGGTACTTATATTAAATAACCAATCACAAAAAAAAAACCTCCAGCATCCACGAAACGATCAAATTTTTATGAAAATGATACTAGAAAAGGCCCTCGAAGTTGGGTGCCAAATTTGTAACGGATTTATTTATGCAAATTGTTAGCCTCATTAACAAGAATCCCGTGACAAAAAAAAGTGACCAGCTAGCTCAGACAAATAAACAAACAAAATAAATGTGGTTCTTTTCTCCTCGAAATATGCAAGAAATTTTACTTAGGGCGCCAGGTAATTTATTGCCTAGTCACCTTTATACCGAATTACCAAATAAATAGACTTTATCAACGAAACCAACAGTATAATAATTTTCGTGGAGGCAGGAGGGTAAAAAAAAAATATGAAGTTACACTCAATTTTGCTATGTATCTAAATTTCCAATCAATTTATTGTATCATATACCTGAACCTCAGATATACTCAACTTTTTACATGAATATTATATATTACTTTTTTTTGAATCCTTTCTAACAGTGTTATTATTAACTAAATTCTATACTAGTCAAAATTGGCAAACAGATTACATACATATATATCCTACTGACCAATAGTAGGTAGGTAAGTACTCACAAAATGTCTTTTTATAAATTCTTGGAGTGGACTTGATCAGCATACAGATAACAGAATAAATCCAACTATCATCCAACCCATCCAATTGAATATGAGCGAGTACACGCAACTAAGCATAAACCAAAAAAAACCCTGCAACAACAAATATGTCCTGTCGAGCCTCCTTCATTAATATCAATAATTCAAACTCACCCTGGTTATTATTGGGGTTTATAAAAAGTGACTTCAATTCAATCCTCTATACAGAGATTTCAAAAACCTTGAAATATTCGAGACAAGTTATCCAATCCCAAAATGGTAAGTTTCAAAAAACAACCAAACAAATTAACTTTCTCTCGAGCCACTCTATTGACAATAAATCATAAAATGAAATGAAATATATGAAGGAGAATCGACAGAAACACATATGCGACACATGGGTAACCACGATTTCGTTCGAGCTCTGATATATTTTAACGGTCATATGGCGCTAAATTTAAAAATTTAATTTCTACCGAAATTCACAAGTAACAGACGTCGGAGTAATATGGGATCATTTTTCATGTATGCTATTTCCTCCCGAGCAAAAGTCTCTTGACCATATACAGGCGATTGACGTCAATAAGTTATTTTAAGATTCTTAGCACCTCAGGGTATTCAAAAATACCCAATGTATGTAATACGACTTTTTGTAGTTCTCGAATTATGATTTTTTGAGGGTTTCTTCAATATATATTGGCCAGCAAGGTTTGAGAAATTCATAATCTCCTATTCAGTAAGTATTTTGCAGTTTTTGTTTTTTAGCATGTTCGCACTTAATGTTGCTTGAATGAAAAAATATTCAGCTTCTTGAAATCACTGCAGGCCACCCAAAAAAAAGGCTTGATAGCTAGTTTTCAGTAGGATGTACTTAAATATTTATTTTCCATTCAGAAATGAAAAAGGTGTTTTTCAACTTTTTGCTAAGTTTGAAAACTTTGTCCTAAGCTACTAAAGTCAAAGGAAAAAAAAGGCATTTAATAGGACAGTCAGTCTTGGAAGGCGATTCAGGTAAAAATCATTGAAACTCGATTAAATTTGCTTTTTCTCTTTTCTTCATTTTTATGTTGAATTAAACTCGATTTTAAATTGATTTTAATTGGAACTCCTGTGAAACAAATGTAGCTCGAGTAATTCATACAACAATTTGGTCTCATGTTTATTTTCGGAGAAATTTTTTCAAACGTCAGTTCAGTAGAATAAACTACTACATTTTGTTCAAGAAAGACATACAGCTACGCTACTACGAGCATTGTTTCGTCTTTCTATTCGGAAATAATTTCTACAGTCTGTTGATAAATTGTCGAAAAGATTACCTAACCTTCCTTGAATTTTTCTTCGGGAAGAAACCACGAATTATACAGGGTGTTTCATTGAGAAAGGGAAATCTTCACAGATGCATAGATGGCACCAAGATAGTTCTAGAGATACCCCATTTAATGGGTCTCACTGTCTTCGTAGCCGAGATACTGGGTCTTTTATGAATTTTGCCCGTTTCTTCCTGAGACCGTAGCAGACGAACCACCCGGTAGTATATTTTCTTCATATTTGGCAAATATGTTCCTAATTGAGAGCCCAACATATCATTCAATAACCGCCTCGAAAATCCAGGTCCGGGTTAACAAAAAATTATGAATCGTTTGAATCCTCGAAACAAACACCCTGTACATCGGAATTATGAAAATCTGTTTTAAAATTCGAAAATACCACCAAAAACTGAACTGAGACGTACACTTCAAATTTTCGCGCAGATAGTTTCAACTTTCAATGCACAAATTTTCAACAGTTTTTAAGAACTAAGATACCTGAAAGAGGTTAGAAGTGACTTTTAACAATGAATTATCAACAATATTGAATCCATAATTATTTCGACATTACTCTGTGATTCATTTTTACATTGGTTTTTTTTATAGCTGTATACTTGAAAATCCAGGTCCGGGTCAACGAAAATTATGAATCGTTTGAATCCTCGAAACAACACCCTGTAACTCGGAATTTTGAAAATCTGTTTAAAATTCGGAAATACCTCTTAAAACTGAACTGAGACGTACGCTTCAAATTTTCGCGCAGATAGTTTCACTGCACAATTTTCAACGTGAAAGTGAAGTTTTTAAGAAATTAGATACCTGAAAGTGTTTTGAAGTGACTTTTAACAATGAATAATCAAAATATTGAAATCCATAATTATTATACGTTATAATGCAACTCACTTCTCAATAAATGAAAACTAATGTGGAAATGAATCACAAAGTAATGATGAAATAATTATGGATTCAATATTGTTGATAATTCATTGTTAAAAGTCACTTCTAACCTCTTTCAGGTATCTTAGTTCTTAAAAACTTCACTTCTACGTTGAAAATTTGTGCATTGAAACTATCTGCGCGAAAATTTGACGTCTCAGTTCAGTTTTTAGTGGTATTTTCGAATTTTAAAACAGATTTTCAAAATTCCGATGTACAGGGTGTTGTTTCGAGGATTCAAAACGATTCATAATTTTGTTAGACCGGACCTGGATTTTCGAGGCGGTTATTGAATGATATGTTTGTGCTCTCAATTAGGAACATATTTGCCAAATATGAAAGAAAATATACCGGGTGGTTCGTCTGGTACGACTCAGAAGAAGAAAGAAAGGGAAAATTCAATTAAATAAAACACCTGTATCTCGGCTACGAAGACAGTGAGACCCAATAAATGGGGTATCTCTAGAAACCGTCTTGGTGCCACCTATGCACCTGTGAAGTATTTCCCTTTCCCAATGAAACACCCAGTATTAAACTATCAACAAGCATCACCAACAATTCTAACCATTGAGAGAAAAGCGAAGCCAAAAAACAAATTCCTACCTTATTCTATTACCCAGTAAACAACTCCCCAACAGAACAAGTTCGGAATTCCGAATAAGTAGCTGAACCAGAAACTTTTCGACCTGCAAACAGAGACCGTTCTTGCGTTAGTCTCAAAACTAATTCCAACTTTTCGACCAAGTCCGAAAAGGAGCAACTTTTCCCCGACAGGTGAAATACGTAGTATCGCATTGGGAAATAAATAATATTGAAAATGCGACGTAGGACGTACTCCATTTTGCCGAGTTCTGACCGGCAAAAACTCAAAACGACATTACGGAAAATCCATTTTCTTGGTGCTTATTTTCAGGGAAACACTGTATATATCGAATCCAGCATACAGTTAGAAATTAATAATCAGAAATTGATTTGGTTTCACAGTTGAAACTATTGTGTTTTACTTTCAGAGAAATTTTTTCAAAGGTCAGTTCAGCAGAATTAACCAGTACATTTTGTTCAACAAAGAAATACAGCTACGGCCATTGTTTCGTCTTTCTAGTCAGAAATAATTCTAACAATCTGTTGATATACTGTGAAAAGGATAAACCTTTCTTGAATTCTTCTTCGGGAAGAAACCACGAATTATATTGAAATACAAACAAGCATCACCAACAATTCCAACCATTGAAAGAATAGCGAAACCGAAAAAACAAATTCCTAAATTCCTACCTTATTCTATTACCCAGAAAAAAAACTCCAACAGAACAAGTTCGGAATTCCGAATAAGTAGCTGGACCAGAAACTTTTCGACCTGCAAACAGAGACCGTTCTTGCGTTAGATTCAAAACTAATTTCAACTTTTCGACCAAGTCCGAGAAGAAGCAACTTTTCCCCGACAGGTGAAATACGTAGTATCGCATTGGGAAATAAATAATATTGAAAATGCGACGTAGGACGTACTCCATTTTGCCGAGTTCTGACCGGCGCGAAAACTCAAAACGACATTACGGCAAATCCTATCCTCGGGGCCTCTTAGCATGACCGGCACGGACGGAATGTTCCGGTTTTTGTTTCCAGCAGCTTCCCCTGCCATCCGTTATCGTTTCGGGAATTTCACCTCAGGAAGCCGCACTACAAATTTCTGCTTTCGTTCTGTTCCTATTTGATATCCGGGCCTCACCTCTCATCAATATGTGACGCCATCAAACATCAAAAGCTCTCTAGTGTGGGGTAGGAAAAAATCATAATTTCTAACAAGAAAAACGTGTTGGGTTTGTTGTGATGCTAGATGCTGGTACTTGAGTATAAAAAACTGTTTTGGTTTTGGATTGAAATATAATCTGGGATGATCTGAAACAGAAATAATTAATAAAAAATTCAATTATGATGAAATGCTCCCGAAAAAATCTTCGCACTCATTTCACAGGAGAAAATTAGTTTTGAAAAAATTGTTGACTTACTGTAAAATAAAAACGGAAATAAATGGAGAGGAAAATGTAATGTTTCGGTTTCTATATCACATTCCTCTTCAGACAAACTTGTAAAATCTTTAGAATTGTGTTTTTTCGTTTGCAGTCTAATTGATATGAAAGTTGTCAACACATAGATGTTGACTATTCAATTTTGAAATGTCCTGATGTCATTTCTTTCTCCAATAAATCAATCCAAATACGATCCATTTTAACAGAACAATTAGCCAAATTATCTACTTCATCTAACAAAATAGGTATGTGTTTCTTTAATTTTTATATTATCAGTTTCCGTCATTAGTATCTTTGTGATGTTCTGTTTCATAAAAAATAAAAGGAAAATTAATGTATGTATTTTGTTAGATGAAGTAGATTATTAAGCTGATTGTTCTGTTAGAATAGATCGTATTTGGATTAATTTATGAAAAAGAAATGACATCATGAAATTTCAAAATCAAATAAATCAACATATCTATGCGTTGACAACTTTCACTGTCGATTAGACTGCAAACGAAAATATACACAATTCCTAAGTTCGTCTGAAGAAGAAGTGATAGGTATAGCCACCGAAACGTTACATTAGATAGATAGATAGATAGATAGATATAATTTATTTCCATGGACCTTGAAATACAGGTATTGATTATTGTCATACACACATATAATAAAGAACCACATAATTAAACAGAAGAAAAACATTAAACACATTTATACGCAAAAATTTTTTTAAACTATAAAACAGTTAATCATAAGAAAATCTTTATCCTTCCTTCTGGGCAGCTCCCGTCTGCTTCCGGACTATCAATCGGGTTTCAGGAAAAACCACAGCACAACAACTCTTGCTTCGGTGACAGAACGGATTTTTGGAGATCTTGATAACGGTTTGATATCTGTTCTCATTCTGATCGATTCTCAAAAGCATTCGACACGATTAATCACAAACTTCTTCTCGCCAAGCTGAAATGCGGATTTGATAGGAATGCAGTTGCAATGATGGAATCGTTCCTGATGTTGCGGGTGCAGACAATAAAAATCAACGGTCGATCTCGTTGCCGAGGCAGATCCTCTCCGGGGTGCCCCAGGGTTCTATTCTCGGTCCACTTCTGTTTTTAATATACACTTCGGACATTTTGAGGGACATGAGCGTATGCATTCCTGAGGCGGTATGCAGTTGATACCCAGCTTTCTGCCTCTTTTCCTTGGAAATTTATGTATAGGGGCTAGTGGTATTAATCGTGATTTGGAGGGGGTTAGATCGGAATCAGAGGCACATTATCTGCATATAAATTCAGAAAAGACGAAGTGTTAATTTTTTGTCGAGAAAAAAATTGGAAATATTTGAAAAGAAATTTAGTTTTGAGAATAGGAGATCAGACTTTGGAGATATCTGAGTCGGCTCGAGACTTGGGGGGTGGTTCTGGACAGACAGCTGATCTTTTCGGAGCATGTGTCCGGTTTAGTTAAAACTGCATATACAAACTCAAACTGTTATATGCCTCACGAAGAGTTTTGACTTTCGAATTGAGAAAGGCATTAACGGAGGCTCTGGTACTCTCTCATTTTAATTATTGTGACTCAATATAAGGCCTTGTCTGGACTCATTTTCAGAAGACGTATTCAGTTAGTCCAGAACTCGTCTTGTAAGTTTATTTTGGTCTTCGCCGGTTTGACCATGTATCAGATAGGATTAATAGTTTAGGTTGGTTTACGTATGGAAAATCGTGTAAAGCTCCATTTAGGATGTCTCACGTTCAATAGGCTTATTGCGAGACGATTGGTTCACAATGTGAATGTTAGGCATCGACATAGACTCACGGTACCGCTGCACAGGACGGCCAGATTTCAGAGAAGTTTTAGTTATAATGCTGTGAGAGTATTCAACTCACTAGATGTCGATATCACGGGTATGAGTGTTTATCAATATAAACGCAGCCTGAAGCCTTCACTTTTTTCAAGGCAACTTGGTGGCAGCCAGTAGCCTTTTTTCTGTTTTTCTTTTTCTTCTCAACAATGCACTTGTTATCTTATTTGTTATTATTTTGCTTATCTTAGTTGAGTATGTATGTTTTTTTATTATTCCTCGGGATTGTGTAATGATCTTTGAGCATTATATTTTTGTTATTTTCAGTTTTGTCACACACTAGCAAGAAGAATACGGAGTTGAGTGTAAGAATAGTCTAGGGGACTAAACTTCGCTTCGTAGGATTCTTTATCATGTAAAATTGTAATTGTCACATTTCTTTCAATAAAGACGATTTATTATTATTATTATTATTATCATTTTCATTTATTTTTTTTTAGTTTTACAGTTAGGCAACAATTTCTCGAAACCAATTTGCTCCTGACGAATTTCAGGAGCACTTCATCTTAGTTGAAAATTTTTCAATTATTTCCGTTTCTGAGACTGGGAGTTAAATATAAAGTTTTCTAGAAAAGTTTTGGTTATCCTTGGCCTGTTTCAAGGATCATTTCAGTCATTTCAGAAGATACAAATTTGTAAATTTCGTGTTCTGCAGTTCGTTCAAAGAAACTTCAAGTGAGAAAAACGAAAATTGAGAGTCACTTTCGGTTTGACCGGAAGTATTACTGATTTTTTCATTCATGTAGCCCCTTGTAGATTTTTTTGCAATTTTATATTTCTATTCGTAATAACCTTTTCAATGGTGTATCACATTTTGTATTACTTCTGATTCTATATAGAAAACGTTTTTGAAATTTCAAATTGATATAATTGCAGTAGGTTACGATATTTTGTGTAATCTGATTTTGACTTCAATTATAATTGATAAGACATGGAAACATAAGAATACTCAATTTATGCAAGTTTGACAGTCCTCAATATTTGTTGGCTCGGCTGAGTAACTAACATTCAATAATGACCAACCGTGAAAATGATGACTTCACTAATCAAGAGAAATGGATACAATACCGACTTATGGAAAATGCATACAGCCCGACAGATATTCCCGCATTTAAAAAAATCAATATCATATCCAATTTCCTTTTGATAATAGCAGTTATCATTTTTTCGGTTGGCCATTTTTGTCTGAAATATTCTCGCTAAGTTCTAACGAAAGATTAATTGTTTCCCTGGCCAGAAGAAAGATCCAAGAAAATCCTCGGAAAAGTCAATATCTGCAGAGATTCCTGATGAACTTCAGTCATCTGCCAGAAAGAAGAGAAACTATTAACGAAGACAGTACCTGGATATGATGAATTACCCAGTGAAATAATGAATGACTTTTTGTTCGTTATCGTTTCGATAATTCACCTCAGAAAGCCGCACTACAAATTTCTGCTTTCGTTCTGTTTCTATTTGCTATCTGGTCCTCACCTCTCATCAACAAGTGACGCCATTATACGTAAACTAACAGCTCTCAGTGTGGGGTACAAAAAGATATAATTTCTAACAGACTACGCGACGTGTTCTGGTTTGTTGTGATGATAGTCCTTGAGTATTTAAGCTATAGTCATATTGGGAAATTGACCATTTTCAAAAATAAATTCAACGGTTTGTTTCGACTTAATAAATTAAAACTAAATTATTTAAAAAATATAAAATCTGTAGCACTGATGTGATTCAATTGCCCTAATGAGTAAAACCAAATCACTGTTTGAAACATTCGTTGTTACGTCCAAACATATCAATTAATATTTATTCTGAATAGAAGAATATTCCGATATAATTTTCTCTGGTTCTTTTTACACTTTGGTCAAACATTTTGCATTAGGCTTATTATGAGCATCCTTCATGTGGAAATTTCATTTCAATTGGTTTCGTTTCGTCTGAGATATAGAGAAACCAAAATTTGAATGGTCATATCTTATCTAACACCCTGTACGCCTGTACGCGGGTTAGCGAACTTGACAGCGGCATTTGGAAACCGAACTCACTGAAAATCTCTAGGATAATTCTCTTGAAAGTTATCGTGCTTACGGCCCTACGGACAGAATTGAATTTCACCACGGATTCGTCATCAGGTAGTCGAACCAGATCTCTTGAGAGCATTTTCGACTCAAAATTTGAACACACAGGCATTTGGGAGAACTATATAGCACTCGTTTAAGTAGAAAGAGTGCTCAAAAAGTAGGTACTGACGAGAATTCACAAGCCCAGTTTTTTTCGAAACACATCTTCAATTTTGAATATCCTGAGAACTACTGGTCTGATTAAGATCATATCGGCTTGTTTTTTCGATCTAGCCTTCAACCTTCAACCATAACAAGTTATCGTGTCTACAGTACTGCCTTCTTGTGAAAGCAGCAATTATCTTTTTCTTGAAATTACCATGGTGAAAAATTTCAGTGAACTCATTTCACACCCAAGAAATAATCGAAACTACAAGAAATTTTCATATTCAGAGAAGACGCACGTATTTCAAGAAGGTGGAATGTTCTTGCAATGCGGCAATCCTCGGCTCTTAATAAGATCAAGACGCGACAAATAATTCAAATCTTGAAATCTTAATTCACGGATCTGAAGAATATTGCTGTTGAATATAAAGAAAGCGATCCTTTCCTTTGAGTAAAATGCATCACGTCGCCCTGGATGCAAATTTATATTAAGATTTCCCCTGGAAAATGAACGCTCGCAAGCAAGGGAATAAAAGATTAATGTAAGAAAATTTAATATTCCGAGAAATAGCACATTTTTTCGAATATGAAAACAATCATAAATTAAACCTTTTTTAGGATGTATTTGCATGCTCTCCATGTTGAAGGCGCGCATATTTGCTGTGAAATATTTTTCCTATTGAGGGTGTTATTCTTTGGCATGCGGAAATCATGCGAAATCTTTTCATTAGTTACTTTGTTTCTGTTAAAATCGGAGTACAGAAAATGGAAAAATAGCCAATTTGTCTATCAATCTGATCATGTAGGCATTATTTCTCTCATGATTTGGTTTTCGAATACCGTAGACAAACCATTATTGGCGAGTCTATTCAATATAGTTGAGTGATATATCATTATTTCTTACTCAATCAACAAAAATGCTCTAGAGAAACCATAATCAGTCATTAGGTTCCATCCGAGAGAAATCCCTTCAAAACGTTTTACAGTGGATATATATGTCCGCCAACCGAATTATGAATTTAGTAGTGACTGTGATAGTGAATGACACTGTGCACATATATGCCGATGTCATAAACTATTGGTGCCATCTAAGGTTTTTTCATCTGTCTCTACATATTTAAGAATGTTTTATTTCTATTTGGATCAAGTTGAATTTCCTCAGGTTATCGTCCTGAATACGGCATCGGTAGATATTTGGCGTGATATTTTGCAGTAGTATCAATCAAGTATATAATCTTAGAGTTTACTCGACTGCGACTGCATAAAATTGCGTAGGTATATTTTCCGATATTTTATGTTTCACATTCGTTAGAAGTTTTTGTTAATTGTTAGGTTCTAAGGAATATTTAATTGATGTGAGTTAACCTTCAATGATTAATAAATTAAGTTTTCCACCGACCTCGAAATAAAAGGTGATTTAATGTGTACGAAATAGATCATTAATGATCCATTTTAATGCTCAATTTTTTGGCTATTTAAATGTGCAATCCTCATGGCAACCATTAACAAATTAGTCAGAAGCACTACGAGAAATGCCAAAACTCTACTGGAACATAGATACATAGAAATTTCTTTATGTCAAATGTAAGTCTTGTGCAGAACGGGAATGCATTTCAATAATGAATTCATACACAAATCATATCGAGATCGTCGGAAAAATCTTGTAATCAACTCGGTTAATATTTGCTGTCTTTAATAAACTAGTTGATTAAACAACTATTAAACCCTATGTCAATAACTGTGTCAAAAATATTATATCGAACAGTGATTGACATAGGCTTTAACCTTGATATGAAAGAATTGAAGGGTCTACTTACATCAATTAAATATTCCTCGAAACCTTTCAACCAATAGAAAACTTCTAACGAATATGAAACAACAATATACTCAATTATGTGCAGTCGCTATCCTTAAGTGAACATATTGACACTGCAAAATCTTGAGCCAAATATCTTATAATGCCTTTTTCAAAATGATGATGATAGCATCAAAAGTTTGTTACATCGGTATATATGTGAAGATTACAAATACTTTTTGTTATTTCTTTGTTTAATTGGAACAACATCTTATTTCTCTATTATTTTTAGTATGAATGTCTCAATGACACACATGTATAATGGGAATGTATGAGTGAGAGAGAAAGCAGGATGATCATAATCAAAATTGATGCAAAAGTGCGATGAAATTATGTCAATGACTATTGAAGTATGTCAATGACTATCAAATATCTCATTTCGACGAAATTGATGTCTCCTCGAATATTCAATCGACATTTATTGAAAGTTTGTATTGTACCTAATAGGTATCAAAATAGCATTATTCAACTATAGTTCCGTAATAATAACCACAGTGTTACAGTAAAATAAGGAACCGAATTCGCTTTCTGAAACTATCCATGCCCTGTAGGTATCATTCACTATAGCTTCCATAGCCTCTACTCTATGTCGAAACAAATTTTCATAATTTACGTGTAGGTATAGATTGCGGCGCATTCGCCATTTTGCGATTTATGGTGAAATTATCTTCGTGTTTCAAGATAATCAATAGAGTCAACGAAAAAACCTTGAAACATCATGAAATAATCAAGTGAACGAAGGTTCCAAATAAACACATTGGATATTCTATAGGAAAATATCATTATTTTTGAGCGTTTAATCTACGTTGAAAAATGAAAACTTGTTTCAAATTATTCTTTTTGCTGAGGTATCTTCAGTATAATATATCGACTCGTTTTTGGTCTTTTTTATCCTGTGTTCATGTTTTCGATACTCGAATACTTACTATATAATCAAATGAGTGATCATCTACTGAAATCTTCTGATATTTCTCTAATAAAACAAACAAACCCTGATAACTTAGATATAATGCAATGCCTTCGAATTCTCAAAATGGGAAAGAACTCCATTGAAATTCATTGCGGAACTTCCACAGAAAATTGAAAATGATAAATTGCCGAAGTATTCTATCATCTTAGACAACATCTTTCATGTTATGATCGACGATTTCACCTGACGCTAAATTTCACATCATTTGCGACTCCCCAAGTTTTTCGGAGTTCTACTTCGAGATCCTTTCTGCAACACGTACCTATTTTACTACTGATTTTTTTTATTTTCTATAACTTTATTGTCCGATGGCTTTGGATCCGGGCATTTATGACTTCTTATACGACAAGAAATTTTATTACTTCGCTCGTGAAAGAATAACAGGAACCTCTAGATAGTTCGATGTTTCAGGTGAAATGTGTGATACTTGTGGAAAACAGCGAAATCGCGAAATCAACAGAATAAATTAAATAATATTTTAAGGCTACGAGTATATAAGAATCGAATCTCAGTTATATCGTTTCGATATTACAGTACAATGAAAATTTAACATGTAGTCTGCATTGAAAGATGCTTTTCAAGAAAATGAACAACATCGAATCTAATGAGTATAACTAATTTTTTTTCTCTCAGTTTTTTGACAATAGGAATTCATTGTCCAGTCATAATCCCAAAAATAAAATCGATTGACCACTGAATCTATTTCAGATACGAACTATTTACCAAGTGAATGAAATAAAAAAAAAATCAGATTCGTTGGACTGTTGTGATTAAATCTTAAAAAAACCCTTTTTGCATAGTTTTTAATTAATTTCGCATCAGGCAGCAGACGTGTTTACATCCTTATAAAAAATCATATCTACTCAAAAAGTGTGTAACCAACAAGCAGCCACCGACTCCGGGCATAAAAACCCGGATTGATCTGGCTAGTTCTGAAAATTTTTTTGACTATTCAAGAAGTTGAAGGAAATATAGCCCCAATTATTTCTCGAATTTCGCACAAATCCGAATTATTCATTTGAAAAAAAGAGATAAATATGATATAACAGATATAAATATGATATAACAGTAATACAGTAGAGACTCGATAATCCGAATCAATTAATGCAAGGGATGATCCGGATTAATGAGGAATCCGGAATACCGCGTCTTACAATTTAGTAAAGATGCAACTTAAAAAAACGGTTAAAATAAATATAGGCTTCATTATCGAAACATAAAACAAATATATTATTCGGAATAATTAGATATGTTACGTTTTCTACTGTAAGGGAAAAAAATGCTGAACAATAGCTTTCTCCTGTATATCTTTCAGAAGCTGAATATCAGTAATTGCCATGAGTTATGGAATAAACAGACTGCATCGAATTGATCTATGCTCTAAATGCATTTGCTAACATTATCCCCGTCTTCGAGGATCGAAAAAATATGTGCTAAAAGGCCTTTTCGGTATTTCAGTTTATTTATTTAATAACATTATGATCCATATGCTGTATCAAAGCTGTATGGTTTGGAGGTAAAAAACATTCCATTCCATTTCACTAATTAATTATTTGTCTGACTTTTTTTGTCTTATACCATTGTGCACTATTATATACCAAGAACGCCCGATCGTCGTCATAGAAATTGAGTTACGACAAGTTAGAACCGTAAACCACGTATGCAACGATCAGAAATTCGGATTATTGAGTCTTGCAATCCGGATTATAAGGACATAATACAATTTTGACGGCAATCCGGACTAGTAAATATCGACATTATCGTTCTCCGGATTATTGAGTCTCTACTGTACCTTCAATTCTACACAAAACAATGTATTATCAAGATTGTGATTAATCATGCATCCAGGGAATTTTAAACAAATTACGGGTCAGTTAAGTTCACAACTACAGAGTGAACCACAGACATCAAGATACTGCAGAATGTCATCCACAAGCGATTAAGAACTTTCTTGGCTGAGTGTAAAACGCACAAAAAATAGAAGAAAAATAAGCGGGTTCAATAACAACGAAATTTCGAAAAATAATAGATTACACAACCTGGGAGAACAAATTGATGAAAGCACAAGTAAAGTAGCTGATCAAACAAACAAAACCCCATAACCTCCAGCAATTTTTGTATATGGAGTAAAAAATATAAAGAAATGGTTATCAACTTGAGATGGGTCAATAAAAATAAATTGTCATACTCCAGAGGACTACCGTAAGCTGGTTCATCATATGGGAAATTCCAATTCTACACATCATACTTATCAAACCAAATAAGATAGAGCATTTTGAATTGTAATAAAAATCTACACTAATGAACAAATGAAGAAAAAAAAGAAGAAATAAAAGATTAACTCAACAAATAGGGACATAAACGTAAGAAGCCGACAAACGCAAGCCCCTCAATCTAGTTTTGTCGACCTAGAATCGGCAGGAAACAATAAAGACATATACAAGATACATGGTATCCAGAATAGGGTTGTAACAATTGAACTACCAAAAAAACAGAATGGTCTATCTCAATGCACGAGATGCCAGCAATATAGTCATACTAAAACCTGTTGCAATAGACCGTATGTATATGAAAAATTGCGGTGGTGACCATAACACTGAGTCAGCAAAAAAGCAACAATATACCTACCAGCGAAATGCGTATTATGTAATGAACCTCACCCCGCAAACTATAGAGGCTGTGAATTTTATCATACATAGATAAAAAACCAAACAATTCGTTGAATTGGTGGGTAATATCCTGCTGAATCCATGTCATTTTTCGTACCTGTTTCAGCGGTAGTGAGTCCTTATTTTTTTCATCTGATATCAAGGCTGCCACAGAAGTAATTTGAGATAGGGGTATATTATCATCAGAGTCATAAACTTCATTTTCTGTTATATGTTCTTTTCTTACAATATTATTATGGATATCATAGTCATCAAAAATCACTTCAGCGTCCGCGCTCAGTTGACTCAGTTGATGGTTATAAAATTTTCAACTCCAGAATCACAATCTGTGATATCATCGTTCGCATTTTCCGGCGGCAGAATTACAATTCCACCAGGAGGAACAGGTATTCGATCGATATTTTTATTTCATCTAATTTTTCATGCAACTTCAGAGGCCTCCTGAAAAGCAAAATGAATTACCATAAGTTACCCTGTTGGTAGTGCACATTACTACCGTCCTTTTAAAAGGACAGTAGAGTTCATTAACATCTGCACAGTTAACATAAACTATAACCTCAATTATGCAGTTGCTATGAGTTACTTACGAATTTATTTGATATGAAAATCGCGCGACACACAGAATTTAATCATTCCATTGCTTCAAATAACTTACCTCCATTCATCCATATTCGTGACGAAATAAATTCGATGATTTGAGGAGCGATTGACACTAAGATATACAACAACAATCTCAACTTAAATTCTTTCACCATCACCTACAGAAATATCTACATAGCATAGAATACCAAATTTTAATCGATAAAATAGAAGAAGATGTATTCTATTCAAACTGGGAAGCAGATAGAAGGAGAAGAATAAAACTCAGAAAACTTATCAAAGAAAAAGAAAATAACACACCCAGGCTGAGACAACTAGAGGACCACCAGATAAATTCGGATACACCAAAGCTCCATGATTTTTACAACAAATTCACAAACCTTTCAAATAAACTCTGAACGAGGAGGAAGAAATGAGAATAATGAATCTGGGACACAAATTCGCACCAGTACCTAAAAAAATGGATATTCACAAAACTGCAGTTGACCTGGAAGTTCAAATAAGGAAAAACCCAGATTACCAAAAGATGACTGATGCTTTGACAGAGGACCTTATGCTATATAAAAATGAAAAGGTAAGAGTATGCAACAAAAAACAATTCATTAACAATAAACAATTGGCAACAACTATAAAAACAATACGAGAGAAAATAAACGACAACAACCTTATATTAACCAAAGCTGACAAAAACGCAGGACTGGTATTGTTAGAAAAGAATATGTACATCGAGAAAACACTCAAATTTTTCAGCGAAAATAATATAACACAATGTAAAAATAATCCCTTACAAAAATATTCAACAAAAGTAAACAATACGTTAAAAACAACTCTTCCAACATTGAAAAAATTCAGCGAAACAATTCATACATTAAAAGAAAAGAACCCACAACTACCAAAAATGTATAGTACAATTAAACTTCACAAAATAGACAAAAGCATAAGACCAATAACATCGGCAATATCATCCCCATGTCACAAAATTTCAAAATTTATTAACGAGTTCTTCAATAAAAAACTCAGATACAGATCCAATTACTCTATAAAAAATTCTCTAGAATTAATACAGGAAATAAAATCCCTCGAACTAAAGTCCGATAAAACATATATGATTTTATCCTTTGATATAGTTAACCTCTATACCAATATCCCAATTAATGAATCCCTCAATTTACTTAGAGAACGGTTGATAACTCATCAAAACAACGATAACAGCTTAAATTTGGAAACTGAGGATATAGAAAATATAATGAAACTTGGTCAGTTAATTACCGAACAAAACTTTTTCATATTTGACGAAAAAGTATATATTATGAAAGACGGATTACCCATGGGCCTACCATCTAGCGGACTTATAGCGGAAACTTATGTAGATCACGTAGAAAAACAAATAATGCTCCTACCACATAGTGAAAACATAGTAACCTGGAAAAGATACATAGACGACATCTTTTGCGTATGGTCAGGAACAAACGAAGAACTTGAAGAATTCTACCAAGAAATCAACTCCAAATATAAAATTAAATTCACCATAGAACACGCTATATCAAATTCACTGAATTTCTTAGATCTGAGCATAACACTAAGAGATGATAATGTTTTTCTTTTCGAAATCTACAGGAAACCAACCCAAACTAACACCATCATTCCTTTTAGCTCATACCACGCACCCCCAATGAAAAGAGCCGCATTTAGATATTTATTTCATAGACTTTTTAACACCCTTTAACACCAGAAAATTATAAAAAAGAACTAGATATAATATACCAAATAGGCAGGGAAAATGAATATTCTAAATCATATATCGACGAAATTCTAATATCAATGAAAAGAAAAATAATTCTAGATAAGATCTACCCCCACACACCCATCAAGAAATATTTCATATCAACACCGTACTACAGAGATCTACATGAAAAACTAAAACATACTTTAGAGAAATACAATTATACACTAACAAGTAAACGACACAGAACAATAGCAGATATACTGATTAATAATAAAATGAAATCAAAACTCGAACAATCCAGCGGAGTCTATGAAATAACATGCACAAACTGCCCTTCATTTTACATAGGAATGACAACTCGCAATGTAGAAAAAAGATTCAAAGAACACAAAAGAAATCAACCCCATTCCGCTTTAGGCACACATTTAAACGAAACCGGACATCATATCACATTAGATAATCTGAAAATACTGCATAAAGAAAATAACTACCATAAAATAATTTTACTCGAACAACTAGAAATTTTAAAAAATAAAGACAACCAATTTTTACTTAATGATAATATAGAATTTGACAGAAGAAGCATTTTCAAACTCCTAGATTCTTAAAAAACAACAATAAATAAAATTCAAAAAATTCCCGCCACCAATAGACCACCTAAAATAACATATTAGATATCACATTTCGCACATATCCTATAGTTCCATATTCAGTTGACATTCCCACAAGAAAGATATATCGGTTATAAAGGTTGACTAGAATTCAAATTTTAACAATTCTGACACAGGGAGACCATTTTTAATGTTTTTAAACAGTTTTTGTTCATTTTAAGACAGTAAGTTGCATACTCTCACCTAAATAAATACATGTTCTACATTTGTGTACTTTCAGCTGGCCTGATGATGGAATAATTCCGAAATCGATAGCCAAAGATTTTAAGAAACAGTAATAGTGTGTTTTATTTTATTTTACATTTCTTAATCTCAAACTACTGATATAATAATTGTCTTATTGTGGTATGTTTGGGAAGTTCATAGAATCTAGTTATATTGTAAAGTTTTGGAGGTTAATCAAATTTCTTCTGTACTATTTGGCTAATTAATTAACAAAACTACTGAATTTACCAATTTATATAGCATTTATAGCGAAATGTTGACGGTTATTCCTTAATTCAACATTTCTTGATAACAACGAAAAATCTTAAAATTCCTTATCTAAATTATCTCTATTTTGAAGCTATTTGTGATTTAAGTTTATGTTATATAATGAAAATCATCAATTCATCTTGAATCAAAATAATGACGAAAAATTTCAAGAAAAGCCTGAGCAGGAGCTTTTGAGCGCACGTTCATTGGTGGGGCAATAAGACTATAACCACAATTTTTTGTAGGGGACTTGAAATTGATACCAAATATTCAAATCTCAGCACAATATTATATTCAGGAAATTGTTCAGAAAATAAAATATGAAACAAATATAAATTGAAAAAAAAATTTATTCTATGATTCTGATGATTGATGATTGAAATTTTGCGTGAACATTCAGTATATCACTTTTTATTCACAAAATAAATTTCACTCGAATCGGATATCCTGTTATGGAAATAAAAAGATTCTTCTCTTCAATATTTCAATTGAATTTTCTATGGTTCCATAGCCTGGAAATTTCGGATGAACATTTAGTATATCGATCTACATTCACAAAATAAATTTCACTCGAATTGGATATCTTTTCATGGAAATACGAAGTTTCTTATTTTCAATATTGCAATTGAATTGTTTATGGTTCTGTAATTCTGCATGATGCTTATTATGAGCACCTTGCATTTGGCCGCAACATTTCATTGCGATTGGTTGGTTTTGTTGTCTGAGATATTGAGGAACAAAAATTTTGAATGGTCATATTTTATGGAACACCCTGTGCGATTTGTTTGGTTAACGAACTTGACCGAGGCATTTGGGAAACGAACTCACTCTGAAAACTTTAAGTTTCTAGGACAATTGCACATTACTGTGCTAATGGCCAGACGGCCAGTCCCACAGACAGAATTGAGTTTGACCACGGATTCTTCATTAGGGACAAACCCGATCGTTTGAGACCATTAAGTGCTCAAAATTCGAAAATCACAGACATTTGGGCAAAACAATATAGCACTCGTAGTAGAACGAGCGCTCAAAGATGAACCTCCTTTAATACATTTGATACATCGTTTTCGCACAGAAGTCTAACGCATTTCTGCACAACAATTTATTCAGTCGATGAGATTTTTCCGAGCCTGAAAGCGAATTAAATATACTTTCTCTTTAAGAATATTTTAGATATAAAAATCCGAAAATTCAAGGTCGGGGCTCCTCTGTTGATATCGGAATATATTCATTTAATAGATCTTGACACAACGACTATTAATGTAATGGACACGCATTATTTTTAACCAGATATTTTACCTGTTAGACAGGTGGATTGAATCTAATATGTCTCTGAAGTTGCTTTAGATTAATCTAATGAATTCTTCAGCATTGAAGTGATCGATACGTATAACTTGTCCGAAAAGTTCTCCACTCATGACTGACAACCTCTCGTTGATACTTAACTCATGTTGTAAATGAGGAACAATAGTCGTATGAGGTTTTCTCTCTGCCATTCATGTTCATTTCCAAAATTTATCACACCTGATTTCGCCTGGTCTCGTCAGTCCATAATATCTCATGGCCCCTCACTGTCCTAAATTATTCTGGTACCACCTACAAAATGTGAGTCTGGTCTCAGCATCTACAGCTAACAGATGAATGATGATTCCATGAAATTACATTAAGATCCAATTACGAAGAGTTTTAAAATAAATCAAATTTACGTTCGGAATTTTAAGACTTTTTCGTTGTTATCATGTTCACCATAATTCATAGCGGAGGATGAGCAGCTAGCACAAAAGTTGATAATATGTCATTCGAAAGTACACTGAATGGGGTATTTTTACTGAAAAGAAAACGTGTGCATAATTAGTGATATTTAATCGAAAAAACTTTTTTTTACTTCAGAAAAGTGATTTTCATCTCTTTACCACGCCCGCAATAATGGCTTTTTCTGCACACAAAATCACTTATCTTGTATCAAATTTAATGCTCTTTCTGAATAAGTGGTCAAATTTTGATGAGACTACAAGGAAAACTGAATAATGATTTTTTCAGAGAAAAAACTCGAAATATTTCGTGAAATCAAGAAATGTTAAATTGAAAAATAACCGTCAACATTTCGACCATGTGTTGTATAACATTTTTTGTAACTACTAGTATAATCTCTCCTTGAAGTTCGGACACTTTAAGAGTAGATAACCTGTATATTACTGAAATAGTTTATTTACACACTTCCAAATTCATATTCATTTTGAAACTGTTAGGTATCAACAGAACAAGCGCACTATCAGAACTGAACTGAACTGAAACACCAACGCGCGCACCCTTATATACGACACGTCCCTGTTCTAGAGATATCTAGACTAGTAGAAAGCTTTCCAGGCGCTCTCTAGTTTCTAGAAAGGGCGACGGTTCTAGAGCAGCAGGGCCACATTCAGAGAGAATTCGTGAGTTACAATGCCGTTCCCGAACGCTCTAAATAGTTTGGCAGAAGGTACAAGCGACACCATCTATGCAGCAACCTTGTCGTCCGAAATAGCATTCCATAGTTTTCTCTTTCGGTGTATATACACTCGGATTGACTCTACAAACTAGTATCTCCACTCCTGTTCTATGAAAAATATCCTTGAGCACGCTTTTAGAGATTCTCCAGTTGAGTTGATCTTGAAGGTAACCCAACTTCCCAACTTTGTTACTCCAAGCATTTCCACCTTTAACTTGGGAACTCGTCCCGCAGGTCCCACATACTTCTGTATCTAGGTTTGTTATAGAAGAATATCTTGGTTTCCAGGTAGGAGAGATAGCGTTTGCCATCAGCAAGTCTGAGAGCTTTTGCACGAAGAGGAATTTGATTGCAGATCTCAGGTACACGGCCAAACTTCTTCCTGCAACGAGTGCTTTCCCTTAGACATACTCAGATCTTTTGATAATCATGATAATAATAATAGTATAACCATTATTTCAAATCACCCTCAAAATATACATTCATACATAAAAGAAATGCGGTGTGAAATTCCGTTAAAACAAGGGTTTACAGCCTAGATCATTTCAAGCAATCTTCCAGACTGTGGGGCTCTTTGTGTACCAAATGATTGTACAGCTTCTTTTTGAACATTCTGTAGTCTGCTAATCTTTGTAAATCTGTTGAAAGGTGGTTAAATAATTTTATGATTCTATATTCTACTTGTTTCTGGGTGGTAGTCAGGGTATACTTTGGTAAGTTATATGTCACACCTCTTGCATATTTAGCTCTTATCTTTCTATGAAGCTCGAATTTTCCACGATTTTTATAGAAGAAAAGCAGGCACTCCTGGGTATAAACACCATATAAAGTGAGTATTCCCCCTCGCTTGAAGTGGCCCCTACAGGATTCATTTTTATGTCAGTCCACATCAAATTCTTATTACTTTTTTCTGAAGTCTGAAAAGCGATGATATGTTCCCTGACCCGTAGAACATAGATCCAAATCTTAACTTCGACTCTATGGTGGCATGATATACTGTTTTAAGCACTTCAGGATTGATGTATTTTGATGTTACTCTAAAAGCATATAGTGTGGGATGTAATCGTTCTTCCAAATAGTCAATGTGTTTTTCCAGTTTAGTTCATTGTCAAGATATACTCCTAGGAATTTTTTTAATCTGATAGATTATATTTGATGGTGTTTAATATTTACTGATCCTGGGTCGTCCATACCTGAATTAATTGGATGAAATGACATTAGAGTTATTTTATTTGTATTTAATATGAAGTTGTCGAAGTTGAACCATTTGCTAGCTTCTTTCATCACAGTTTCCATGAATATTTTTAAGTCTGGACACAGTGATTCCACCAAAAGGACATTTTTATTATCTGCATAGTCTATCCTTGATATCCTTTAATCCCTCCATGTTTTGCCTACGCCAAAATCATTTATATACAGGGTGTCCCGGGAAGAATGCGACAAAAAGTACCATGATTCAAGTACACCAGGGAGGACTCTCATCAAGATGTTTCAATCGTTTGAGGGCCTTCGTTTGGAATATACAGGGTGATATTCATTTGGTGGCTGAAATTTCAAAGTTGAATAACTTTTGAACTATTGGACCGAATGATTTCAAATTTATAAGTTTTGTCACCCTTTACTATTGCCATCTTTCAATATTTCAGAAATTGAAGGAATCAGATCCGGACTAGCAAAATATTGGAAAACCCTGTACGTGAACATTATGTTTTTATTACATTGTCGTAACCACAAAGAATCAATTATTGATAAAAATTCAAAATCCCTGCTTGGCACGGTCATACAGGGTGATCAAGAAATGAGCAAAAAACATTACCTCATGAGTGAAAATTCAAAGTTCAATAACTCTTGAATTATTGGACCGAATTATTTCAAATTTGGGAGATTTGTCACCGTTTACGATTGTCATCTTTCAATATTTTAGAAATTGAATAAATCAGATTCGGACTAGCAAAACTTTGGACTTTTTCTATTTTCATAAATATAGGAACACCCTGTACGTGAACATTATGTTTTTTTTCATTTTCGTAACCGCAAAGAATAAATCAATGAGAAAATTCAAATTTTCTGCCTGGCACGGTCATACAGAGTGATCAAGAAGTCAGCAAAAAACATTACCCGTGAGTGAAATTTGAAATTTCGATAACTCTTAACTCTTAATTATTCGACCGAATGACTTCAAATTTGGAAGTTTTGTCACCCCTTACGATTGCCATATGTCAGTATTTCTGAATTTGAATAAATCAGATCCAGACTAAAAAATTTCAGACATTCTCAATTTTTGTTGAAAGTCACCACTGTACGTGGTCATTATGTTTTTTTCATTTTAGTAACCATAAAGAATCAATTAATGAGAAAAATTTAAAATCTCTGCTTGGCACTTGGTCATACAGGGTGATCTAGAAACATGACCTTATGAGTTAAATTTAATAGTTCGATAAATATTGATTTTATCTGTGAAATTACTTCAAATTTAACAGTTTTGTCACTCTTCAATACTGCCTTTCTTGAAAATTTCCTCAAATTGACGGACAACTTTTCAACTTGCTTTAAAATGTATTGGAATGATTGAATACCAATTTGTTCAATTCCTGAACTGAAAATTTTTCCATTCAATTAGTATTTCCAACTTATTTGCTGTTTATCGTTTTAGAGTGTACACTCTTTTTTTATTAGAATTCTTGATCTGAACTCTCAACCTAAACATTAGTATTCGTTTTAAGTCATAAAAGGAAGGGTGAAAAAACTATAGAATTTGAAATAAAATTTATTATGAAGTACAGATTCTTTCAGAGAACGTTTATTGATCGCCTTGTATAAAGTTGCTAAGCACAGATTTTAAATTTTCATTATGAACTGATTCTTTGTGGTCACGATAACGAAAAAAACATAATGTTCGCGTACAAGATGTTCCGATATTCATGGAAATAGAGAAAGTCTGAAATTTTTCTAGTCCGGATCTATTTTATTCAATTTCAAAAATATCGAAAGATGGCAACCACAAAGGGTGGCAAAACTTTCAAATTTGAAATCATTCGGTCAAATAATTCAAGAGTTATCGAAGTTTGAAATTTCACTCATGAGGTAATGTTTTTTGCTCACTTCTTGATCACCCTGTATGACCGTGCCAAGCAGAAATTTTTAATTTCCTCATTAATTGATTCTTTGTGGTTACAAAAATGAAATAAAAACATGGTGTTCACCTACAGGCTGTTCCAATATTCATGAAAATGGAAAAAGTCCAAAATTTTTCTAGTCCAGATCTGTTTAATTCAATTTCTGAAATAGTGAAAGATGGCAATCGTAAAGGGTGACAAAACTTCCAAATTTGAAATAATTCGGTTCAATAATTCAAGAGTTATTGATCTTTGAAATTTCACTCATGAGGTAATGTTTTTTGCTCACTTCTTGATCACCCTGTATGACCGTGCCAAGCAGAAATTTTGAATTTTTCTCATTGATTGATTCTTTGTGGTTATGAACTTGAAATAAAAACATAGTGTTCACCTACAGGGTGTTCCAATATTCATGAAAGTAGAAAAAATCCGAAATTTTTCTAGTCCGGATCTAACTTATTCAATTTCTGTAATATTGAAAGATGGCAATCGTGAAGGGTGACAAAATTCCGAATTAGAAATAATTCGGTCGAATAGTTTGAGAGTTATTGAACTTTGAAATTTCAGCCATAAGATGAATTTCACCCTGTATATCCCAAACGAAGGCTCTCAAACGATTAAAACCTTTTGTTGCGAGTCCTCCTTGATGTCCTTGATTCATGGTTTCCGTTTGTCGCATTCTTCCCGGGACACCCTGTATAATATGAAAAAGATTGGGCCTGCTACACTCCCTTTTGGTATTCCTAGAATTATTGTGTTCTCCCTTCGGAGTAGGAGGTTATCCATTTCATTGCTGGTCCACCTATTCCATAAGTTTTTAATTTTTCAATTAGAAGTGTGCTGTCAAGGCAATCATATGCTTTGTTAGATCAATGAACAGACCAAAAGCCAGATTTCCATCTTCAAATGCTTCAGTGATTTTCTTCACAAAATCATACAGGGTGTTTCATCATAAACCGGACAAACATATATTTTCGTGTAAAGGACATCGAGAGAATCATTTTTGCCTTATACAATATATCCCGTTTTCGAAGCATAAGCGAGATACAGGGTGTCAAACGTCATTTTTGAGTAAGATTCTTATGAGTCTGGTCAGTTATGTTCAATAGTTAAAGTAACGGTTTTTGGTCAAATCTCAGTATTTTTGGGTCCTCTATTCAGAAAAGTTGACGAACTCCGAAAAAAAAATTACAAAATGGCGGAAGACCTGCAATGTTCCTAATTTTTTTTGCAGTTGTCAAATTCACTTTTATTTTCTGAATGAACACAATTTTCTAAGAATTTCTGTGAAAAAAATTTTTCAAAAATCGAACACAAATTTTTTTTTTTACATGTCTACAGCAATTTCACTCGAAATGGATGAAATTTTGTACAATGGTACTTCTTGAATTATCAATCACGAATATGAAAACAGAATTGAAAAATATCGAACGGTTTCGTTACTACAGGCATTCAAATATTTCGTTCAGACCTCTGAAATAATGAAAGAAAATTTTTTTGAATTCTATAGTCAAAATAATTAAATTCTTGGCATGTCCAAACATTCTAGATGAATTTATAAAAAAAAAATCAGTGATACTTAGTTGGGACTCAAACCGACGTAGGTATAAATAGGGAAATGGCACTGTTCTAAGGATAATAATATTCGTTGCCAAGCAACGGCAGTTCGTAGTTCATAGAGATTGACTACTGGCTAAATTATATTCACTGAAATTCGAAAACTAGTCAAACTCTATGAACTACGAACTACCGTTGCCTTGCAACGAATATTATTATCCTTAGGACAGTGCCATTCCCTATTTAATACTGTTATATATTCGGAATCTGACATATGTTCAAATATCAGATATGTATGTGTTTTGTCGGATCATATGGAAATGCAGTAGTATTATTCTAGTATTCGAGCTGTCAAGGTGTAAGATAATTTACAATAAACAATTTAACCACGTATTCGTTTCATAATAATGTGGATGTATCCTGAACCTACAACAAAGTGGCGACGAGGATGCTGAAACTTGGTGTTTCATGGGTGTATAGACTATCAAAAACTGAGTTATTGGAACAATTAAGTGCGCTTGGTGAAAAGTATCCGACACGTGCAAAGTTCACTTTTACGTGTTTAGCGAACATTGCTCGATCAAATTCATTAAGTGATTCGAGTTGGGTGAAAAACTTAACAAAACCCTCTTTGAGAGAACTTTTTTCTTCACTTGAAATCGAATTCAAAGAAGATTCGGACTTGGACATTTTGCAAAAAGAACTATTGAAATGTGCGCAGTTGCATACGTGTACCGCGCAAGTATCAACAAAGCCGGTTTCCTTGACGCATTCGAAGGAAATAACAGGCTGTAACGAACCCAAGTGTTCAGTGGGACATCCACAAAAACCGAAAATGGCATCGAATTGTAAAATCGATTTTCAACTTCATCAAGATGACTGGGACACCTTCATCGAACGTTTGGAACTGTACTTCATGGCAAACGATATCAGTTCAAACAAACAGGTTCCTGAGCTTCTGACAAAAGTTTGTGTAAATACTTATTCCCTTATAAGATCATTGGCTTCACCAGTAAAACCCAAAGACCTGGGTTATGATGAAATTATTAAACTGATTTCCAATCACCTGCAGCCCAAACCCTCTGAAATTTCTGAAAGAAGCAAGTCTCAATTCATTCTGCCAAACAAGCTCCTACTGAATCTGTAAGTGACTTCATTGTCCGATTGAAACGTTTATCGGTCAATTGCAATTTCGAAAATTTGAACACGTCACTTCGTGATCAATTTGTCAATGGAATCAGGGATCAGAACGCGTGGAACTTTTCCGTCAAGAAAAACTGGACTTCAATGACGCTGTAAAAATCGCAGTGGCACGCGAATCAGCAGAGAGGGATGTGGCGCGCAACTCTTCGCCGAGGAGAGATGGTAACGAAGATGTGCATTTTCTGCGCAGCAACACAGCAGTAGTCGTCAGCAGCCGAAGAAACAATTCAAGAGAGAAGATTCATCGAGGCAAACTCTCAACAGATGTTCAGGTGGTAGCAAAACAATAACAAATAATAAATCGCAAACGAATAAAACTGAATTCTCGTATTTTTGCTGTGGTATTAAAAATAATCACTACGCGAATAAGTGTAGATATAGATTCCAAAAATGTACTTTTTGTAATATCAAAGGTCATTTAGTAACGGCTTGTTGGAAGAAACAGAAAGTTGATGGTAGAGGTAAATCTACTAATAAAAATTTTCATTTATTGGAACGAAATGATGATACTGAAAATGTTGAGGAATTTTGATTATGATTTTTTCAATATTGCTTCTGTAAATGTTAATGATGTGATTGCCGAACCAATTTTTATGAATTTGAAACTTAATTCGGTTCCGATGAAAATGTTAGTAGACACAGGTGCCTAAATCACAGCAATTTCTGAGTTTACAAAAAATTCTTTATTTTCTGCAGAAAAATTGATGAAATCTGATTTAACTTTGATGACATATGGTAAGCAAAATTTAAAACCCATTGGAATGATTGTTGATATGATGTGTGAGTGGAATAATTCAAAATTTAACAATTTAAATGTTATGTTCTACCAGGTTCGGGTCCTTCTTAATAGGACGATGTTGGTTGAAAAAATTTAATTGCTGGCCATTGAATATTTATTCGAATGAAAAATATTCATGTTTTTATTTTGATCATGATTTTATTTCGAATTCCATGAAAGAAAAATTTTCATCTCTGTTTTCTGAAGGTCAAGGTCATTTTACTGGAAGAAAGGTCCAATTAAAGTTCAAAGAAGGTACTAAACCAATTCAACTCAAACCTTATAAAGTGCCTTTTGCTTTAAAATCTAAAGTTTCTGAGGAAATCAATCGCTTGGTTAATTTGGGTAATTTGGAACCAGTCAAAGTTAGTGAGTGGGCAACACCCATAGTGCCCGTTCTCAAAACAAACGGTTCAGTTCGTATTTGTGGTAATTTCAAATTAACAGTCAATCCTTCATTAATTATCAAAAGAGCTTCTGTTCCAAGTAAACAAGAAATATTTTCAAACTTTCAATATGGTAAGAAATGGTCACAAATTGATCTAGCACATGCTTTTATGCAATTTCCTGTAGATGAAAACTCGCGTGATGCTTTAACAATAATAACAGAAGACGGTTCAGATATAAAAAACTTCCTGAAGGAATATCATCAAGTCCGGGTGAGTGTCAGGAAATTTTTTGTGATTTACTCAAAGGTATTCCATTTGTAAAAGTTTATGTAGATAATATCTTCTGTACTGGCCGAACTGATGAAGAACATTTGGAAAGGACCCCGCACAATTAGTATGGGAATTGGCTCCCGGTGGATTTGGCTGAAAATTTGATATGATGTTCTACTTATCCTTCTGATCAAATGTCTCTACAGTCACGAAGCTGAAAAATGCATACTTCTAGGAGTTTTTAGCGATTTTTGTATCCATTATGACTTATGTATTACCGTTCACACAGAAATGTTCGAAAATATTTCGAATTGACAGAATCTGCTTTCAATAATCACGAAATATTTTCAACATTTCTGTGTAATGGATACAAAAAATCGCTAAAAATTCCTAGAAGTATGCATTTTCAGCTTCGTGACTGTGGAGACATTTGATCAGAAGGATTAGTAGAACATCATATCAAATTTTCAGCCAAATCCACAGGGAGCCAATTCTCATAATACGTAAGCCATAATGGATACAAAAAATCGCTAAAAACTCCTAGAAGTATGCATTTTTCAGCTTCGTGACCGTGGAGACATTTCATCAGAAGGATTAGTAGAACATCATATCAAATTTTCAGCCAAATCCACCGGGAGCCAATTCAATTCCCATACTAATTGTGCGGGGTCCTTTGACTCAAATTTTTAGTAGATTATCGGATGCCGGATTAAAAGTTAATGCACAAAAATGTGATTTTTTCAGAAATGAGAGAATTTGGGATTTTTATTAAATGAAAGCGGTCTTTATCCTTCACCTGCGAAAACGAAAGCAATTATTGAGGTAGCACGACCTCAAAATCCTAGACAATTGAAAGCTTTTCTGGGTTTAGTTAATTATTACGATTCGTATTTATGTAATCGAGCTGAAAATTTAAAATGTCTTTATGAACTTTTGAAGAATAATGCTGGATGGAAGTGGACGAAGGAGTGTGACAATGCATTTCGCTGGATCAAAAATGAGTTAACATCCCCGAAAGTTCTAACATTATATAATCCTGAAGAACAGTTAGTTCTTGCATGTGATGCTTCAGATTTTGGACTTTCTGCGATTTTGTCTCATAGGTATTCGGATGGTTCAGAGCGTCCCATTGCATTCGCATCAAAAATAATTCCGCCTAATGAACGTCATAAGGCAATTCTTGATAAAGAAGCTGCGGCAATAATTTTTGGTTTCAAAAAATTTTATCAGTATATTTGTGGCAACGAAATTATTTTGAAATCTGATCATGAACCATTAAAATATAAAATTGAAATAATCAGAACTGCTCGAAACAAGAAAAGATGTCAAATTAAAGAACATTATTCAATTTGTATCGAGTAACTGGCCATCAGACAGCAATTCTTTATCTAATTTCGAGGAAAAATTCTTCATTAGAAGAAATGAACTTACTTTGGATCAAGGTTGTTTATTTTGGGGAATCAGGATAATTATTCCTGAATCTTTACAATTTGAAATTCTGAAAGAATTACATTCATCTCATTTAGGTATTTGTAAAATGAAACAACTGGCCCGATCTTATTTTGGTGGCCAAATCTCGATTCTGAAATCGAAGAAATTAGTTCAAGTTGCGAAATTGTGTATCGAATAGAAAAAATCCAAAAAAAATTTCTAGTTCACATTTGCCATATCCGAACAGACCATGGTCCCGTATTCATGTTGATTTTTTAGGACCCTGGTTTGGAAGGATGATTTTAGTTGTAATTGATGCTTACAGCAAGTGGCCTGAAATATTTGATTTTGGAATGAATACTAAAGCAGAAAGAAAGAGTTGTTCAGTATTTCAAAGATTTATTTGTCAGATTTGGTCTATGTAATCACATTGTAACTGATGGTGGTCCACAATTCACCAGTAACATTTTCGAAGAATTTTTTAAGGAATAATAACATTTTACACACGATTTCACCCCCTAAACATACAGCATCTAACGGTGCAGCGGAAAAATTTCGTTGGAATTTTCAAAGACAAAGTAGGGAAAATAATGAAGAGTAATAATAATTTGAAGTATGCTATTGATTATTTTTATTTGACTACAGAAAAGTTGAACATTCAGCCACGGTAAGTCCCCGAGTTTCCTAATGTACGGAAGAGAAATTAAAACTAGGTTTGATCTTTTGAAACCAAATCACTTGGATAATGTTGAGAAATATCAATTCAAAACATCCTTAAATAAATCAACAATAAAGGATAGAAATTTTGAGGTGGGAGATGTGGTAATGGTTGATGATTTTTCAACTTCAGCTAGAAATAAGCGTATTAAGGCAACTATAATTGATCAACTCTCTCCAGTAACTTTTCGTGTCAAAACACAAACAGGTTTGATTTATAAAAGGCATCTGAATCAGATGATCAAGTTCAATGAAAGCTGTGATAATAATGTTGAAGATAATACTCATTTTTCGAATCATGATTTATTGAGACGATCATCTCGTATTGAAGAATAAAATCATAAACCTAGTATTATGTTTAATGTTTCTGTGATATAATGGGTTATATGGTAATATAATAGTTATAATTTAAAGATTAATTGAATTTGTACCTATAACATTCATTTAGGATAAGGTTCTCATGAATATAAAACTGTTATGATTGAATAACTAATTAATTATTTCTACTGTCTCAATTTGAAAATATTGGACATACCTACCTACTCATTTTTAAAATATGTATATTATGTAAGTATAATGATTGAATCATTTTGATATTTGATTAGTTTAAGGAATTCTGTATATAGTAGAAATTAAAATTGCGTGGAGGAAATTGTTATATATTCGGAATCTGACATATGTTCAAATATCAGATATGTATGTGTCTTGTCGGATCATATGAAAATGCAGTATTATTCTAGTATTCGAGCTGTCAAGGTGTAAGATAATTTACAATAAACAATTTAACCACGTATTCGTTTTCATAATAATGTGGATGTATCCTGAACATACAACAGATACCTGCGTCGGTTCGAGTCCCAACTAAGTTTCACTGATTTTTTTTTGTATAAATTCATCTAGAATGTTTGGACATGTCAATAATTTAATTATTTTGACTCTAGAATTCAAAACAAATTTTCTTTCATTATTTCAGAGGTCTGAACGAAATATTTGAATGCCTGTAGTAACGAAACCGTTCGGTATTTTTCAATTCTGTTTTCATATTCGTGATTGATAATTCAAGAAGTACCATTGTACAAAATTTCATCCATTTCGAGTGAAAGTTTTTCATTGTTGTAGACATGTAAAAAAAAATTTGTGTTCGATTTTTGAAAAAATTTTTTCACAGAAATTCTCAGAAAATTCTGTTAATTCAGAAAATAAAAGTTAATTTGACAACCGCAAAAAAAAAATTAGGAACATTGCTGGTCTTCCACCATTTTGTAAAAAATTTTCGGAGTTCGTCAACTTTTCTGAATGACCCAAAAATACTGAGATTTGACCAAAAACCGTTACTTTTACTATTAAACATAACTGACCACACTCATAAGAATCTTACTCAAAAATGACGTTTGACACCCTGTATCTCGCTTATGCTTCGAAAACGGGATATATTGTATAATGCAAAAATGATTCTCTCGATGTCCTCTACATGAAATATATGTTTGTCCAGTTTATGATGAAACACCCTGTATATAGCTGTTTTTATTGATTTGCCTTTCAGGCACCCATGTTGACATTCTGAGAAAATTGCATTGTTCATTAGGAACTCCATAAGTTGGTTACAGAACGCCTGTTCAAAGATCTTCGAAAATGATGTGATGGCAATAGACTGATCGGCCTGTAATTTCCATAATCATTAACATTCCTTTCTTGAAAACTGGTTTGATCAGAGCTACTTTTAGCTGTTCTGAAAAGATTCCCTTTCTTAAAGAGTTATTCACCATATATGTTAGGGGATCAATAATCTCATATATAGTTTTCTTGATGACACTGTTTGATATTTCATCTATTCCATAACTATGTTTATTCTTCATATATTTTTAAAACTTTTTAAGTTGTTCTTCATTTATTAGTTGTATGTGGAATGATCTATCTAATTGTTTTTCTGATTTAAAACTTTGGTTATCCCTTATGTTTGTTTTTGTCAAATTATATGCAGCTTTAGAGAAATATTCGTTAAAATCATACGCCATTTTTTTGTATTTGTTGTAGATGGATATGTGTTTCCTACAGGTTTTTGTTTCAATGAATTCACTACTGTCCATAAAGCTTTGTTCTTGTTATCTGAGGTTTCTATTATTTTACAATATTTTTTTTTCTGTTTTGTTAATTCCTATCATATTTTATCTTAGTCTCTATACATTCATTTTTATATCTTGAATCTCTTTCACTGAGTGTAAGTAGTAAATCCAAACGCGTTTTCAATTGTTCCACAGTGTCATTATTCATTTCATTATTTCTGGATGTGCATTCAAATTTACTTTTATGGACGGACATGCATAATTAAGATGTTTCAAGAAGATTTGTTGGAATGTATTGAACTGTTCATTCAACTTATTTTCATCTATGATGTAAACAGGTGACCAGTCTTGATACCCTAAGTACTCTTTGAGCTTTTCGATATTTCTTCCAGAAAATATTCTACTGTACGCAAAGTCTTTTGTCTTTTCCAATTCAAAAGTTATTCTCTGTGCGGAGTGATCTGAAATGTGGGTTTCAATGATGTTAGTTGAATATAAGTGATCCACTCTGGTGTATATTCCATCTAGTGATGTTACAGAAGTTGCTGTTTTTCTAGTTGGTCCAAATGTTGTTTGTTTAATGTTGTATTCTTCAAGGAAAACCCAGCCACTATGATTTTTTCTTAGATTCCTTCAACATGTCCATGTTAAAATCTCCCAAAATTACTACTTGGTGGTTTTCATCAGTTAGTTTATCCAATATTGGTGTAAGTGCTGATGTGATTGCAACTGTGTTTCCACTGTTGTAAACAATATAACATATACAATTTTTTTTTCTT
>JACDNR010000453.1:0-32338 GCA_013421045.1 Propylea japonica | reverse complement strand
GTCAAACCGGAACCGGGTGAAAAGGCAAGTAATGCTGGTTGTCAGAAAAATATAAAAAAAAATCTAAGTTGCATGATTTCAAAATAATGCGCATTAAAAAAACACACGCAAAATTCCACCCCCTCTGACAGTCTTTTCGTCCTGTGCCACAAAATATCAACTTTTCCAACTTTTTTCTTTGCTGTGTAACCTTGAATAATGCTTGTCTAAACTGTAATCAAAATTTTGATACCAGCTGCTCTAGGTTTCATAAAAATAGGGCTCAATTCTCAGAAAAAAAATTCGAAATAAACAATTGCCTAGTTTCAACTGACTCTATTGAGAAAAAATGTACTACGTAGGTTTGGCATGTTTTTTCAAAGTTGGCGCATTTAGTAAGGATTCCAAAATGGGTAATATTTGTTTAATTGTAGCTGCCGTAGTTCAAATTTATTTTCGATTGCCTTTGAATACACTTTTTCGTTAACTGCTTCCCAGTAAAAAGTCCAATGGATTCAAGTCCGGTGAACGGGCCGGCCACGAGTTAGACCAAAACGTCTGATCCATCTTCGGGAAAAAATGTTATCAGAAAAAAAAAATTTCAGAGAAAATAATTTTTCCAGAAAAAATTTTTCGGAGAAATTCCTCTGAAAATTTTTTTTCTGGTAACATTTTTCCCGGAAGATGGATCGGACGTTCTGGTCCAATCTCGTGGCCGGCCCGTTCACCGGACTTGAATCCATTGGACTTTATTACTGGGAAGCAGTTAACGAAAAAGTGTATTCAAAGGCAATCGAAAATAAATTTGAACTACGGCAGCTACAATTAAACAAGTATATCCATTTGGAATCCTTACTAAATGCGCCAACTTTGAAAAAAACATGCCAACTACGTAGTACATTTTTTTTTCAATTGTGGAATTTTGCGTGTTTTTCAAATGCGCATTATTTTAAAATCATGCAACTTAGATTTTTCAAAATTTTTCTGACAACCAGCGTTACTTGCCTTTTCACCCGGTTCCGGTTGACGTCGAGTAATGGGACACTGTATAGTAGTCGGGATAATCATATAGCACCCCTGTTCCTCAAAAACCATTTAATTCCGTTAAGAAATCGCTTCAAAAAATGATCAGAATATTCATATCTAAACAGAGTCGAGCACGAGCTCATTGAATTGAATTAACTATCTGATGTCGACAGATCAGTGTCTGCGCTGTCCAAACACAATCCAAAAAAAAAGGCAAATACAACTTTTCATTCACATTAAGCCATTCCACACGAGTCAATTTTCAACAAATGTTCGCAAACGTTGATTAATGGTCGGGAGATAAAAGCACTGTTGTGAAATTTATAAGCTCCCACTTTATTATTGTTCCAAACATTCCATTGATTCATCCGCAGGAGCAACAGGTTCTTTCCGGTTCGAAAGGGAATAACTGAATGCGGAATGGAATTATTGTTCGTTCACTCATTCATGGTAATGAAGCAGTTAGGAGTCGTTTGAATTCAATCTCGCCATGTCGGATGATTTATATCATCGCACTTTCATCGTTTTATCCTCTTTCTTTATTACCGATGTTACGTTTGACACGGTTTTTTCTGGTGATTAACTTCGGGAAATTTTGACATCTGATCGGAATTTTCGACTTATTTCACTCGTTCGAAATTTAGATTCTGTTTGAAAAAAACCCTCCTAGTGGACTTTTTCAAATATTGCAGGAATTTCAAAAAAGGCATTGATGTGGCTGTTATTTGAGGCACGGATGTGATTATTAAGATTTTTCTGTTGCTTCTTGTGGTTTTGTGTCTTTTGATTTCTGAATCGAGTTTTCCTCAAAACTCTTTCACCCGTTAAAAATGTAGCTGGTCAGTTCTGATGTGAAATTTCAGTCTTTGTGGGTACAACTGACTTTTTACAACTGAATGATTGACTGATAAGTGACTAGAAAAAAATTCAAGAAAAGCCGTGAGCAGGAGCTTTTGAGCGCTCGTTCTTTGGTGGAGCAATAAAACTATTACCTAAAAATTTCATGTGGGACTTGAGATTGATACCAAATACATAAATGCAGAATCTCAGCACAATCGGAATAATATTCTGGAAGTTATTGAAAAAGGAAAATGTAAAGAATAAATAATTGAAAAAAATTAAATCTACGGTTTTGCTAATGCGATCCTCTTGAAATCTTGCATGAACGTTCAGTATATCAGTCTTGATTTAGAAAATAAATATTTCACTTGAATCGTTTCTCCTGTTATGGAAATATAGAGATTCTTCTTCTCAATATTAGAATTGAATTTCTATGGTTCTGTTAACACTATCGTCATAAAATTTGCATGAAAATTCAGTATATCAGTCTTTATTCACAAAAAAATATCCAATCGTATATCTTTATCGTTATCGTATATTTTATTTTATAGGAGAAGATTACCCAGCATCATAAGGACAGTTTCTTGAATGTAATTCGTCAGGAATAATAGTGATAGATAGATTTTGATGAAGAATTAATTTATCATAAACTCTCGTTTTACAATAACAATCAAGAAATTTTTCGGTGGGATTTCATCTCTCGTCGTAATTCATTTAACCTTCGGCAAAACTACCTCTATATTTTTTGGACCAAATTTTGACAGTTCTGAAATATTACAAAGCTCAGAGAATAAAACGTTTGTGGATCACAAAAACTCATTGTAATAAACCACCAAGTCCTGATTTTTTCTGTCACAAAATGATAAATGTGAGTTTACAGTATACTCAATAAAATATAAGATTTTTTCATGTGACACAATGTATTTAGTATATCCAATCATTCATTGAAATTTAAGTAATTAATTTTCAACTGAATATTGAAAATGATATTTCTAAAATCGTAAAAAACATAATACAGCATAATCAGTGAAGATGACCATTCATAACAGAGTGGCCTGTGGCTTCGGTCTTAACTGTAATTCGAATTGAACCAATGAAATGAATGCTAACGCGTACGTCACATTCAGCCGCCAATTCCGATCGTTTGAATTCGCTAGCTTATTTCGGTGATTTCAATAAATTTTCCCCTAAACTACGAAAAAATGATTTTTTGGGTCCGTTTTTCTGAATGATCTTTTCTGGAAATCTCTGAAAATGCCCACCGGTGAAAGCAAAATAATTGCCTGACAAATAAAACTGGTGCAATGTGTAATGTTTGCAAGGGTAGCAATCGAGCTCTGACAGGCTTATCGTTTTATTTTTATTTCGTGATGAAAATCCCATTCAATTATCGCTCTATCCGACCTTCCACATTATCAGATTAGTAATTCGCTGATCACAAACGCCGCTATTCAAAACAAGTGATAGCCCATGCAAATTTGCATTGCAAGTTAACCTTCTGGACTCCAACGGAAACGAAATCAATATGATGAATTGGATTTATATGGGCGAAATGTATCAGATTTATGATTGATTCTGATCTGACAGAATTTCGTTTATCGACTGAGGAGGATATGCGAGTACCATTGAGGAAAGAGAATCATTTTTATTAAATTTTGAACTTGCTCTTTGTTCGCGTGTTAACCGTAAATTAGTTATTGTAAAAGTTTTGCACTTGAGGGAGATTATAATTGACAGTCCGTATAGGCCTTATCTGTCTGTATTATTCATTCAGAGATGGATATCATGCAAAGACACACATCGTCAAAAGTCTTGGCCCACTAGGTTCTCAAGAAATAAAGAATATGTATATGTTCTGAAAACGATTGAATATTTTTCTCTATTTCAACGACAATCTATTTGTATATTTTCAACATACCTACTGTAAACACCATTTTTCTGTCTAGTAGCTGAACATAAAATTTGGATACATGTCAGGAAAAATAGTGAGTAAATGTCCTGTGAATATAAAGTGAGTGTTCTAGACATTATTTGAAAATAAACAAAAGTATCACAGAAAATACCATCTGAGCCACCAAATGATAGCACTATGTCTGACATGAAAAATGCACTCTGAGTTGTTTTGAGCGCTCGTAAACGAGTGCTAAATCGTTTAACCTAAATTTCTGTAATTTTCGAAATTTGAGCCGAAATTGGTCTCAAACGATAGGGGTTTCAATTCTCGGGATCACTCGTTCGATGAACGTATACTGACTTTTTGAGTGTGGATTTTTGAAAATTGAAATAATTATATTCGTCCGAAATGAATGTGAACTTTCGTCGGAACGAGTTATTGACGATACGCTGGAAAATAAACTTTTTCGAGCTATTCGTTCGATTTTACTCGCTCATGAACGGTGCGTTCATGAACGAGTGTTCCCGAGAATTGACACCAGGGTTCGACTCCCTGATGCCGAATTCGTGGTCAAATTCAATTCTGTTCGTGGGACCGCCTGTCCGTTAGCACGATAACTTTCGAAGGGATTGTCTTAGAGACTTGGGATTTCCAGGGGGTGAGTTCGGTCCCCAAGTGCCCCAGTTAAGTTCGTTTACCAGCCAATAAGCCTTATGCAAAATTTTGCGGGCATACTGTACACTGAACCAAAATTCAATCGAAATATTGAAAAGAAGAAGAATCCTTATATTTCCATAACAGGATATCTGATTCGATCACAACGATGGAATTAAAAAAAATTCATTTATTTATCTTTCGCATATTTCATTCCCATATAAAATTTTTGAGGTGAATGTATTATTCCTCCACCAATGAATAAGCGCTCAGAAGCTCTTGCTCAGGGTTTTTCTTGAATTTGTGATAATAGCCAATGTGTACAATTTAACACTTTATGCCATTTTGAATAGATTGGACATTTTTTGTATTAGGTATATGATTTGGGACGTACCTATCTAAAATAATGTCTAGAACATCCCCCAGAAGCTTGTCTTTCTAATTATGGGACCCCTATTGTATTTAAATTGAACGTTTTTTCTGTTATCAAATATCTCCATAAGATTATTATGATGTAATTTTAATTTAAACAGTAGTCAATCAACATTCATATTCAAAGCTGACAACAAAATTATAATACCTCCCTTTTATTCCTAGAGCAAAAGGCTAAGAAAAATAGATAAAGAGGCCAAAAATTGAATTTCGTAAATGTTGGCTGGCTGCGAATTTTTCAGTATGTGAAATCAAGGAATTACTCATTACTCATACAGTTTGGAATTTTGATTTGCGAGTGGGTCAAACGACTCGGTTGAGCTCACAAGTCCAAGACAATTCTGTCTGTCCGTAAACAGAAGACTAGAAAATGTAGGGGCAAGTTTCTTCTTTTCGATATTCCGATTGAATTTTCTACTGTTCTGTGTACACTATGGCCACGACATTTTGCATGAGGCTTATTATGAGCATATTATTATTATTGTGCTATTGAACGACCCCACGGACAAAATTGAGTTTGACCACGGATTCTTCATCAGGTAGTCGAAGCCTATCGTTTGAGAACATTTCCTGATCAAAATTCGAAAATTACAGACGTTTGGGCAAAACGATATAACACTCGTTTAAGTAGAACGAGCGCTCGAAAATGAAGTTTAGTCATTCATAGGGAAAAGAGGATTCTTGTAGGTGATCTAGACGTTATATTCGTTTGTCTAGTTTATGATGGAACACCATGTATATCTGTTATATAAAATTTCAGACATTGGGTGAAACGATATAGCACTCGTTTTAAGTAGAGCGCTCATTAGAGTCATTCATAGGGCAAAAAGGATTCTTTGTATAGTCCGTTCACGAAAGTTTGAGCGCATAGTAGGCGTTTGTTTATTTATCGGAGGTTGGCAATATTTGCTGTCATAACGTAAAGTAAAGTCAACGTTGCCGGATGTACCCGACCTCGTCTGGCGAGCTTGCGGAATTATCAGAGAAACTCTATGCAATATTGACAACATTACGTATCAATCTAACAACAAAATAAACAACATAACCTAAAATTTTAATATACACCAGTGGAATATGCCAAATTGTCATGGCCAACCGACTGCTCGAACTTTCGTGAACGGACTGTAGGTGATCTAGACGTTATATTCGTCTACTTTATGGAATCGATAAAATCAGTGTTATCGATTCGGAATTCTATAGATTCGCTCAAATAGAGCGAAGGTATATTTTGTAGCTTTCTTTAATTTTTGGATTCATTCAGTGATTTCTAGAAAATATATAATTTTTAATCGCATTCCTTCTTATCTTGTTTCTTCATTATCAACAAATTTATGAGTTCTCAGACTAAACTCATTAGCTGTCGTTAGTGGATGTCGCCGTTTTCAGCGATAACTTTGTTTTCAGAGAATTCGTCGTTTCGGATGATTCATGAGAGCGCGTTGTTTGCTATGCTTCGAAGATTGGTGGAATTCGTGAAATTAGAGATGATTGCTCTTTCTCCACTGATATTATTGTTAGAAATTCAAATATTACTCATTAATACATACAGGAAGTTCGGTGGAGAAAACAATCATTCGATTATTCAAGATTACTAGGGATTTTTTTCTCACACTCCCGTTTTATTGAGTAGTACGGAGACTTCATAAATGATTGTAACATCGTAGGTTACTTTGGAAATATTTTATCCTATGGTTTTTTATGCAAAGTCTACAGATTTATAATTCCAGTCATATTATTCAATTTCCTTCGGAATGACAAGTCTAAACTTGCAGTATCAGTTGTTTAAATCATGTTTTACATCAGAATATAAATATTCAAAATAGTTCAACGCCAACTGTCCTGTTGTAATCATAAATAGAATCCCTGTTGTTCAGTGAAAGAAATATTCAACTGAAATTTTAGGGTTAGTCCGGGAGAGATCGACCATCGGGAGTAGTGATGTAGGTAACGAATGTCATTTTTCACGCAAAAAAAAAAATACAAATGTAGAAGTTTTCAAATTTGGCGCCAATTGTCTATGGTTGCTGTCAGTTTGTATTTTGTTCCGAGAATTGCACAGTTGATACGAACCCATCCGCTCGAGCGAAACAGACTTGAAGAAGACAAAGCGTCGAAGCTTCCATTTTTAATGTTTAATATTCCTCTACTAAAGTTTAATTATTAAAATTAGATAACTAATTGTTTTTTTTAGAATTGTTATTGTTATTTTTTGAGAAAGGAGTATGCATTTTGTTTGAGAGTTTAAACATTTTGTTTGTTTAGATTATATTTATAGTTCAATGTAGAATAATATAGTTTTTGATTATTTATCATATTTTAGAGTTTTATTCAAGATGATGATTATTTAAACATTTAAAAATTATATAAAGAAAGACTGATAAAAGTTTCAAAGATTTGTTTTGTTAGTTTCAATTGCACTTAATTTTTGTGTTATAAGTTTTTTTTCTCTGATATTCATATTCGCAGAAACTTTGCGGATGCGAATGCAAATACGAATATTAATAAAATATGCGAATATCAGCGAATGCGAATCTATTCGTTACCACTCTAATCGGGAGAGACCGACCATATCGACAACTAAATAACAAGGCAATAGATGGATTCGTTACTGAAATAATACTGGATTAAATTAGTTTAAGTGTGTTGCATCAACCTGATTTATTTCATGAAAATTTATTTTTTCTTATATAAACAATAACTTATTTTTACCTAAAAATAATCACCTTTTTTTCTCGTTTCAAAAATATATAAAATGTAATATATCACTTATAGATCTGTGGGTGAGTGGGGGTTCACCCGGGCCCCCTCTAGATTTTTATGGCCTTATGGTGATTATTTCTACGTAATAATAATAATTCTTTACAGAAGAAAAATGAAATTTCATGTAATAAATTTGGAAGGAAACCCCTCAGTAAAAATTAGATTGAGCCACTGGATTCCAATAAAAAAACGGACAATATAATGTTTCTTTCAAGTTTATATTACAAACAGAAACGGAGATAATGATCAAAATTGAAATTGCCCAAATGTCAATTTCGGCTCATAACTCGAAAAGAAAAGACGCTAGAGCAATGAGGTTGACGGCAAAATGAGTTTCTCGAAGAAAGATAACCGTAATGTGCACTCATTTTTCTCTATCTCTAAGGGTTAAAAAATTGTAGTTTAGGGATCACCAAATCTGGCCACCCTGTACATCCTCAACCGCCACAGCTAGAAAAAAACAAATTTTTGCGTTCCTAAAAGTACGAGGTGCATAATGCGGAGTCTAATGACAAAAACAAGATAACATATCTTCGAAAGAAACCAGAAACCGTCAACTAACTAAACGCTGAAGAATAATTGTTGGGACTGCCTGACCGTGGTCTATTGTATTGTTTGCAGCCTTTCCGTCTTCTCATAACGACAATTGAATACTTTTGGAATTGCACGGTGCCAATGGTGCCATCCCAGCGTGATCCTAAGCTGATAAGCGTTACGTTCGGACCTTAGGTACTTCGCCTACTTGGTGAAAATTGGTCGTAGAAATGCAATCTTCGACGATCAAATTCATAAAATCTTTTTTCATTGAAAGGTACTTACAGTGTGATATTATCCAGTTGCACCTGTTTTTAAAAAAATTGAGTCTTTGTACTGATTTCAATCATTTTATGATTAATCACCATTGAAGAGAAGCACTGAGCGGGCGCTTTCGAGCGCTCTTTCATTGTTGGAGCAATAAGACTATTACCTCGAAATTTTATATGAGTTTTGAGATTGATACCGAATATATAATTGCACAATCGGAATAATATTCTGGAAATTATTCAGAATTGAAATAAGTAAAAATAAATACAGTGGAACTTCCCTACAAAGAAAGCGCTGAATTCGCAAAAAAACTTCATTATACAGAAAAATTTTTCTATAGTCGGCAATGTCGCGGTCGACTTCACGAATAAATTTATGTTTATCATTCAAACTTAAGCACTTCCTTTTCTACATTTCGAAGAACTTTCACACTAGCGTAATGGTTAGATTGCAACCAACCTGCCATGGGTGTATTTAAAACTGTTTCAGAAGGATCAGATTAAGGTCAGGATTCATTACGTACGTCCAGAAAAATTTCGAGAAAAACCCATCCTTAAATCTTCTTACCAATACCATTCAAAAAATGATATCCTTTGAATATTTCGTTATAGAGAGAAATGCTTCGTTTTAGAGGGTGTTTTTAACACGGAATTTGGTTTCAAGGTGCAATGTCTTGTACGGAATTCGTTATACAGAGAAATTCGTTGTACAGACATTCGTTATAGGGAAGTTCGAGAAAAAATTTAATTCTATGGTTAAATAATGCGATCCTCTAGATTCTAGAAAATATGCATGATATCCTGTTATGGAAATATAGAAATTCCTCCTTTCAATATTCCAATTGAATTTTCAATGGTTCTGTTAACACTATGTCCACAAAATTTTGCAATAAAATTCAGTATATCAGTATTCATTCACAAGAAGAATTTCACTCGAATAGGATCTACTGTTATGGAAAAATATAGATTCTTCTTTTCAATATTCCAGTTAAATTTTCTAAAGTTCTGTTAACACTATGGACATAAAATTTTGCAGGAACATTCAGTAAAGCAATCTTTATTCACAAAATAAATTTTACTCAAATCGCTTATCTTTTTTTAATGGAAATAGGAAGGTTCTTCTCTTCAATATTTCAATTGAATTTTCGATGGTTCTGTATACACTATGGACACGAAATTTTGCATGAGGCTTATTATGAGTATCTTGCTCAGTGTTTCTTTCAGGTACATTTCCGGGTGGCAGTGCCCCCCGGAGGTTAACCGGTGCCCCCCCCCCATGCTACTTCACAAGCAGAATATGCACATGTTCACAATTCAAAGTAACGAATGAAAAAGCAAGCTAGAGGAATACAGACGAATTTAACTATTACAAAAAATCATCGCAAGTGCCGACTATGTCATAAATATTCAAGTCGACATGGGATTCCCTGCAATCTCTTATGTTTACCTGTTAACATATACATTGTGTAAATTCTTGATCTTATTCCTCGGATCATTTTGAGATAAAAAGTTCCTATGGACTATGGGCCTCTGACGCAGTGTTTCTGAGATACAGGGTGTTGAAAAAAATTGGGTTTTCGAAAATGATTTTGAAACCGTAAACGTTTGTTTTTAGTTTTGGTAGTTTAGGAGTACGCATTAGAGCACATGACGGCGACTGAGCTGCCCTAATCTGTGTCTAAGCGACTATGGAAGTGATCAAGAATTTTATGACACTCAGATGAAATTGCATTTCATTATATAATCTCAGAAAGTATTGATCGCAAGTAAAAAACTCAAGACACCATGTTCACTGTGAATTATGTGGTAATCACAAAGTAATTTAAAATTTGAAAAAAGGATTGGCATACAATTTTTTTCATCGAATTTAAGAAAAAATAATTTGAATTGAAAAAAATGTGCTTTGAAAGGATCTCAAAATCCACCAAACAAAAAATATCGTGTACGCTTCAAAAATATTTTCGAAAAACCAATTTTTTCAACACTCTGTATCTCAGTTACACTGCGAGCCATAGTCCATATTATGGTAGGAGGAAACCTAGAAGAATTAGATTCTTGTAAATAAAAATCATTGTTTCTCAAAATTGACTTTTATTTTATCATTTATTATTATTATTATTATTTGTATCATTATATTTCCAAAACGTTGGGATAATTTGCATCCCCGATTGTCCCTCGGGTAAATTTTTCTGAGAGAAACACTGATCTTGCATGTGGCTGCAACATTCAATTTCGATTGGTTTTGTTTTGTCTGAGATATTGAGGAACAAAAATTTTGAATGGGCATATTTTATAGAACGCCCTGTAGGATTTGTCTGATTAACGAACGTAAGCGAGGCATTTTTAGCTAAAAATGAATTTGTTCCATACTTTGCAGACACAGTGTATGACTGTTATACATTTTTGAAAAAGGAAAAACGGGGATTATTTTAATCAAAAAAATCAAAAAAGGAAACCCCTTAGCAAAAATAAGTTTAAGCCACTAGATTTCTATAAAAAGAAGTGTCTGTATAATGTTTCGTTTCAATTTAATGGCATAAAAGGGAGCGGAAATAAGGACCAAACCTGAAATTGGCTTATACTAAAAAAAACAGAATGTGTCATTCATTTTTTCCTATCTCAGAAAGTTAAAATTTGAAGTTAAAAGATCACCAATTCTGGTCACCCTGTACATCCTCAACCGTTACGAACAAATTTTGCGTGGGGAGTCTAAAAATAAGATAACATATCTGCGAAAGAAACCAAAATGCTTCAACGCCTAGGAATTATTGGGACTGCCAGACCGTGCCTCGTGGTCTTTTCTATGTATTGTTTGAAGCCTTTCCGACCCTCGTAACGACAATTGAATACTTTCGGAATGCACGGTGCCATCACAGCGTGATCCTAAGCTGATAAGCGTAACGTTGGGACCTTAGGTACCCGGACTACTCGGTGAAAGTTGTTGGTAGAGCTGTAAACCTCGACGATGAGACCCAAAAGACGGTGGCGGTTCGTTTCTTGGAATTTTAGCGCAAACTGCTGATGAATAGAGGTTTCAGGTAAATAATTTGCGGGTTCTTCTCGCGATGGGAGGTTCCATAGACTCGAGCGATGACCAAAGGATATCAGCGTTTTTCACCATCGTTTGAAATGTTTGAAATAGCAACGAATTTCATGCCGGCAGAACCATTCGTAAAGATATTCTTGAATTAGACATTTATAGTTATTTAATCAACGAAGTTATAAAAGACAGTGCCTAATGGTCTCGAACCATTCTGACATAATAAAATTTCCATGTACCGGGTTTTTCACTATAATTTGACCCCCCCTTTAAATTTGTTATTGAAGGAGATACAAAAAAATGTTTCGTATAAAAGTTTCACGAAATCAACTGAGGTTTTTTGATATGAGACCAGAAACTGAAATATACAGGATGGCCAACATATTGATGGCAACTTCATTTTTTCAAATGGAACACCCTGTATATTTTTCCATATTTGGTTAGCTCTTTTTCCCCTGATTTCGAATATGTAACATATGTTGGTCTATCTTTCTTATCCTGAGCACCACAGAGTTCCAAATTTCAATAACCATCTGGCATAGCATTTTGGAAGTTCGTGAATATTTTAGTGGCCAATTTGATCTTTGAATTGGTAATGGCGCACCCATTTTATGGCCACCAAATAGTCCCGATTTAACACCGTTGGGCACGTTTTTATAGCAGTTCCTGAAGGAAAAAAATTACTTCAGCAATAATGACAATCAATGAAAGCGGAGAATAATATTAATGATATAAAATCAACCAATATTAAACCCATAATTCTGAAACAAATCCCGTCAACGCACTAAGAATAAGGATAATATTGTAATGATTAGAAACAAATTTTGAAGCTTTAATTTCTGGCTTGAATCAGAGCCATAATAATGCTATCAAAAATAGTCTAAACAACTTGAGACAACTATATGAACTATGTGTATTGAATGAAGGGGTCATTTTGGGAAATTTCTTTAGTTGATATTATTATTACCATACTACCATAGTTTATCATTTTGCATTGGTTAAGTGATTGTTAAGTATTATTTTAAAATAATAATTTTAAATAGATTGTTTGGATATAAAGAATCTCTGAAATTGAAGAGACACATCCACATACGCATTTATATTCGAGATCAGGAGGAAATAGCCTATCAAAAAAAGGACAGGGTGTCCCATTTGAAAAAATATAGTTGCATTCAATGTTATTCAGCCTGTATATCTTCCCATGACGTTACTGTAAATCCAAAAATGAGCATTTTCAGTAAACGCACTCTGCCACTTGAAAAATGATTACAGATGTTGGCAGGTGGTTCTTAAAATTTGAAACTCTGTGGTTCTCAGAAATAAAAGAGATAGACCAACATTATGTTACATATTCGAAATCAGGACAAAAAAAACTAGCCAAACATGGAAAAATATACAGGGTGTTCCATTCGAAAAAATGAAGTTGCTATCAATATGTTGGCCACCCTATATATATTTCAGTTTCTGGACTCATATCAAAAAACCTCGGTTGATTCCGTGAAACTTTTATAGGAAACATTTTTTTTTTTGTATCTCCTTTAGTAACAAAGTTAAAGGGGGGGTCAAATTATAGTGAAAAACCCGGTAGTGGAACTTCCCTATAACGAACGTCTGTGTAACGAATTTCTCTGTATAACGAATTTCGTACAAGACATTGCATCTTGAATCCAAATTTCATTTTAAAACGCCCTCTAAAACGAAGTTAATTCTTTCTATAACGAATATTCAAAGAACATAACTCTTTGAATGGATATTGGTGAGAAGGTATAAGGGTGGGTTTTTTCCGAAAATTTTCCGGGCGTACGTAATAAATCCCGACCCTAAACTAAATCATTACGGCGGACCGGGAGATCCTTCTGAAACAGTTTTAAATACTCCTCTGGCTGTTTGGTTTCAATCAAAAATTACGCTAGTGTGAAAGTTGTACGAAAATATCTAAGAAGAAGGGCTTAGTAGGTGAATGATAAACTTAAATTTGTCCTTAAAATTGACAGCGACATTGCCGACTATAGAAACAGATTTTCTGTATAACGAAATTTTTAAAAGGATTTTTTTGCGGATTTAGCGCTTTCGTTATGGAGAATTTCCAGTAGGTATCTATGTTCCAGTAGAGTTTTGACATTTCTCGTAGTGCTTCCGAATACATTGTGAATGGTTGCCATGATTATTGCACATCAAAAATAGCAGAAATTGAGCTTTGAAATGGGTCATTAATGATCAATTTCGTACACATTACTTTGAGGTCGATGGAAAAACTATCCAATTTCCATATTTTGTAGTGAATATCACCTCTTCATTTGGGCTATTTCCATCATGGTTCACTTCTTCTGTTCACATTTCGGTCAGCTTTCGTCAAGAAAACTCTTTAGACTCTTTGAAAATGTTTGTCACTTTTGACAGTTCTCAGAAAACAATCGATGACTTTGATCTATTTTTGATTTAATCAGTTGTTCAAAATTAGTTTGATTTTCAAGCTGGATCTAATTATTGAAGCCCAGCTATTTTTGATATTAACAGACGGTTGTTGTTATATTAATAAATAATATAACTGAGAATATTAGGAGACTTTATTATGTCTCAAATACAATTGACAACTACTGTCTTAACTACTAACTAGATAATATGAATAGTATTAACACAACATCTCCTCCCAAGTCATTCATCCATCTCTTCTCTCCCATCAGAAGGTTTCTTCCTTTTGATTGCTCTAAGAAATCTTCTATTTCTTCGGATACTCGAGCACTTGGTTTCATTATGGTGTAGTCACGATTCTGGTCCACTTCAATAATTTTGCCAATTGTCTGATAGAGTTTTCGGTAATTGATGTTAATGCTGCTTTCTTCAATTTTCTACTTCTTTTCTGGAAGATTCTCCCATAAAGTCCTGTGGTCTTCATTCAAAGCATGTTGGACCAGCTTCGATTTATCAGTATCTCCAAGTTGTGCAAATTTTTTATGTTCCTGGTTCGAACATTCGAAAATGAAAGACATTTGGGCAAAACGTAGCAAGTCCCTGATTTGAAATTTGAATCTTTTCTCAAATTTCACTTGCACTTTAAATTGGTTCAACGTATACTGAACTTAAATTCAATAGCAACAGTCAATTCTGAAATAAGATTGAAAAAAAAACGATTTTTTCTTGAACTTTGAAATCTTGCATTTCGGTGACGAAACCGTTACAGACCAATGTTTATATGAACTTTTTCCTAAAATAAGCAGACAAAAAATCACCCTTTGGCGTTTGATGATCTTAATCTACCACACTCTGGCTGTAGAGTAGTTTCATCGAAAGAGCTTTACTTCATTCAAAATCACCATATGTATGATCAATACATATTAGTTCAATGTTATTCGGTACTTCATTCGAACTACAAATATATGTCAATAATAAATATTTCGATTGGCTTCTGCTGACCAGCGGTACGCACTATATTAGCGGAAATCGAATTGAGCTAAGAAAGTAGTAAACAGAGCGTTGAACGTATCTCTGTGTAATAATTTCGTAATTGTTCATAAACTTTTGTTTAGAAGAAGTATTCAAGGGAAAATGAAATTGTTATCCTCTGAATATGATTTCGATTAGAATGAATACTGTTGTGTGCCTCATGCAACGAGTTTTGGAATGTAACTAATAGTAAAAGAAAGGCTTGCGTCTTAGATACTTCAATCAATATAGGAAAGTAATTCATATTGTCGCTTTAACCTCCTACCCCAGAATTTATATCGGAGGTTTTGATATTAAACCAGATTACGACAAGCTCTCTCTACTTCTTAGGATCATCCATACTAATAATGCGAAAGTAACTCTGTCTGTCTGTTACTCTTTCACGCCTAACGGCTGAACGGATTTTGATGAAATTTGGTATGGTGATAGATGATAACCTAGAAATGGTCATAGGCTATAAATAATCACGCCATCGTTCTTAGGGGGTAGGCAGTAGTAGGGAGATAACTAAATTGAGTTGGTGATTTTTAGTAGTTTTTGTTGGGACTTTTGCTCTTTCACGTCTAAACGGCTGAACAGATTTTGATGAAAATTTAGTAAGGTAAAAGATGGTTACCTAAAACGGATATAAGATCAAAATGATCACGTCATCGTACTTAGGGGGTAGGAAGTAGGCAGAAAACTAAATTGAGTTAGTGATTTTTTTTATGGTTTTTGCTGGGGAGTTGCTCTATCATGCCTAAACTGCTGAACGGATTTTGATTGAATTTAGTTAGGTGATAGATAGTAACCTAGAAAAGGATATGGTCTATTAATATTCATGCTATCGTACTTAAGGCGTAGGCAGTAGGCAGAAAACTAATTAAGTTAGTGATTTTAATCTTTTGTTTTGAAAGTTTATCTCATTCACGCCTTAACGTCTGAACGGATTTTATAAGACTTGGTTAATATAAAGATAGGATCCTAGGCACGGACACAGGCTACTTTTACGGCGGGAAAATACCTCATTCCCGCGGAAATCTAGCGTGATCGTGTCAAGAAGCGCATGACGCCATAGGTACTGAAATGATTTCGATGTTTTTTTTAACTGAGTGTTACTAAGACTTCAAGTGTATTTGATCACTTTTCTAACTTAGATAGGGGGTCGGTAGGCGCCATAATTTAAGGAATTTATGATAAAATTTTGATGCAACTGTCTTTATTTAACAGTTTTACTTGGATCGAATTACCGTGCGAAGCCGGGGCGGGTCGCTAGTTTAATATAAAGGAAACATACAACATATCATTTTAAAAACCTATACTTGGCAATTGCAGAATTGGTAAAAGTTCATGAAATATTTCTACATAGCCTCTTGGTTATACCATAGGACGATACAGCACATTCGTTTTTTAAGCAATGCATATTTTCTATAGACGAACCCTTATTTTCTACATCAGCCTTCTGCTGATTCCATAAGCACTTCAATTTGTTTGTGATTTCTTCAAGTTAAGAAAGATTTTGCCTGATAAAAAAACACAGAAAAGGAAAGAAAACCATGAGTTTGACATGATTCCTCCATGAATAGATTAGAACATCATGCACCTGATCAATTTAATTAAAACAACTGTAATAATATGTTTTACATTTCCTCCTCAATTCACCTTCACAAGAACATATCGTGCATATTAGTTTGTTTTATTTCATCAATCTTCACAATCAATGAACAATTTTATGAGGTTCTGTATTGAAGGGTAGGACAACACAAAAAGCAAATGTCTATAAGTGCCGATTCACAATGGACGTAACCATAACGAACACGTAAACGTACTTTGTCCGTAAACGTAATGGTGTTCACAATGGACTTTGGGCGCAGTAGCAAATTATAGACGTTTTTGTAGAGTAAGAAGATTTTTCTGAACTTTATAATAAGTGTTCTATGAATTTTTTGACAATCGATTATTGTGAAGTGTTGTCATTAATTAAAAATGTATGAAGTATTAAGTCTGTTTTTATTGAGACAATGTTTGAAAAAAAGAAAAGAAATTGAAGAGCAAAATTCTAAAAGAAGAAAAAAAACGAGTGTGAGTCTCAAAGACAAAAATATATTATAAGTTGGTGTTTTGACTCACAGAATGTGAACAAATTTCTATAATTTACGTTAGAATTACGGACTACCATAAGCTCAACGTAAACGTAAAAATTACAGAGCCTATTGTGAACAGTTCCATATGATTTGCATTGGTTCAACTTTGCGTTTTTCGTTTACGTTACGGAGTTTTATGGTTACGTCCATTGTGAATCCAGCATAAAACTGGACCAACAATTTGTTTTCCAACACATTATAATATGACATGTATTCAGAACTTCTTCTAGAACTTCTCCTTCTACTGGTAGTGGGGCTCTAAAATTAGGTTCACACTCCTATAATTCCAGAAATTCTAACGGCTGCACTGCACTTCCTATAAGTGTATACATGTACGATATAAATGAACTAAAAGAATTTTTTTTATTTAGTTTAAGATTGACAAACATCTACAACTAGACCTACTGACTTGTAACCTCTATATCAATTAAAACACTCGAATATTAGTTATAAAATTATTGAAATATAATTAATCACAGAATCACAGAATAATTCAACAAATATTGCAACTCCATATTAGTTTCAAGATTATTCATAAAAATTTCGATGAAACTCCAATGACATATCTGTCCAAAACAAGATTGTTTTACATTTAACTATCTTAGCACAGCTTCGATTCTCGCCACCTTAGCTCTGATATCGGAATATACCAATGGTATTCGAATCATAATTGGCTATTTATTCATACAATATGAATAGTCCAAAACAGCGGGCCACGAAATTCCAGGAGATGGTTGTAAATAACCGTGTCCCAGAAGGTTCTTTGGAGATAAGAACTTCTGCCGATGAGGTACAACTTGGGTATGCCACGTATCGCTTGCCAGGTCATATCTTCAAGTATCTAGTGTGCCATGCCAGACCGAAGTCCAATTTGCATGTTAATTGACGGTGCGTGGGTGACGAAATTACCGGCCTTGTGGTCCTCATGTCGATTAAATTTCAATACTATAGTAAGCCAAAAATTAGAATAAGTACCTATATCTGCGCAATTGGGGTTGAAATATTTCTTAGGTGTTCCAACTAAGTGATTATGGTATCAGTATGATTTTTTGTTATCATTCGAATTGATTTAACCCATAAGATATAGCCCAGTCAAATTAGATGAAAAAGGGGGCCAACCTCGGAATGAAAGATAATAAGCTGAAAATTGGTATGAACCTTTGTTTTGTCATTCTAAATGTTGTCTCAAAAGTCACAAATGCTATCGTGCCGGCGTCTTAAGATATTGAAGGTCAAAGGTCATAAAAATCGGTTTTTTGCGAATATCTGCCTTCCTATGCTTTAATGGGATTTGCAGTTATTATGAAAGTTGTAGACTATAAAATTGTCTACAACTTTTGTTGAACTTTTTTTCATACGACCAACCGTTTTGGGGGTAGAGCGCGAAGAGTGCGCAGCGTAGTCATATATGACCTAATGCAAGGTCAAGCGTGAGTTACGGTTAGCAGTTCGTTGTATAAAGCCAATTATTACCTAACCATTATAAAATATTACAATGCCCACTAATTATGTACTAATTATTAATTAGTTATTTAAAAAAGGAAAAAAAAAACTGTTACTAGAGCATTGGAGAAAATTTTCAATTTGGATTAACTGGGGAAGTATTTCAACAAAAAAATTGCCCGGAAAAAACATTAGTTGAAAATGGAGTGCGCATCTTGTTGGCATTATATAATGCTCCAAAATCTGAGGACAACATTGACCATTTCCGCTACACGCAATTCATCAAATTAACGAAACTAAATATGTAAACCTGTACAATTGTCAACATTTCCACCAACAAGAAGTGTAGCAGCTCGTCAATATTCAATCGTGTCTACTACCAGATCAAACGTGTTAGGGAAGGACATAGAACCCAAGAATGAGGCTGGATGCTCGAAAATGAAATCCTGGAGCCCATAAGAACGTTACTACCTCCAGCACCAGCCGAACTACTAAACGTTATATTTGCAATTGCAAAAATGGTTGTGGTTCCCGCTGTGGATGCAGAAAGTCAGGTCTACTATGTTCTTCAGCTTGAGGCTAGTGCAACGGACAAGCTTGCCTCAACGCTTCACTAAATCCAAGTAATCCCGATTCCCGATGAAGAAAGCACATAATGAGCCTGAAATTCTGGAGGTTTGGAGATGAATATGACCGATGATGAGGATGATGACAATGAACTGAACTTTTTGGAGCGACAACAAGGAGAGACGACGAAGAAGAAAAAGAAGATAATTAGCTTTCTTTTACAATTTTATTATAATTAAAATCAATATGCCATGTTGAATAATAAATAAAGATATGTGTGAAATATATTCCCTACTTTTTAATATAAAATATAATTGAAAATATTAATCCAGAATTGATAATATACTATAGTAAATAATAATTATAATAATTTGTATATGAATAATTCAATTACTTATTTTAATTTAATATAAATAATTAACAAATAGAACAAAATAATGGGCATTGTTTAATAATTATAATTGTTAAGTGAATAATTGACTTCATACAACGAACTGCTAACCGTAACTCACGCTTGACCCTGCATTAGGTCATATATGACTGTACCTGCGCACTCTTCGCGCTCTACCTCAAAAAAAGTTGGTCGTATGAAAAAAAGTTCGAACAAAAGTTGTAGACAATTTTATAGTCTACAACTTTCATAATAACTGCAAATCTCATTAAAGCAATAGGAAGGCAGATATTCGCAAAAAAAACCGATTTTTATGACCTTTGACCTTCAATATCTTAAGACGCCGGCACGATAGTATTTGGACTTTTGAGACAACATTTAGAATGACAAAACAAAGGTTCATACCAATTTTCAGCTTATTATCTTTCATTCCGAGGTGAAATCCTAATTTGACTGGGCTAATAGGCACAGATATGAATATTTGAAATAGGAAAATTAAAAAATAACTTTCGAAAATTTGTCACCTATTGGAGAACGGGTAACGTACTTAGGAATTTCGGAAATATACTGGCTGCCTTTCTTTCACTGATGAACTCTATAATGACAAAATGTTGGTATATGTATAAATCAAAATATGAATGAATAATCAAAAAGAAATCATGAAAATTCAAGTAACAACTACAATTTTTATATTTCCATAACAGGATATCCGATGCGAGTGAAATTTTTCTTGAATATAAACTGATATACTGAATTTTCATGCGAAATTTTGTGACCATAGTACCAACAGAACCATAGAAAATTCAATTGGAATATTAAAACAAACATCTTTATATAAAATTGAAACAAACATCTTCACACAGGGTGTTTCATCATAAACTGGACAAACATATATTTTCGTGTAGAAGACATCGGGAGAGAATCATTTTTGCCTTATAAAATATATCCCGTTTTCGAAGCATAAGCGAGATACAGGGTGTCAAACGTCATTTTTGAGCAAGATTCTTATCAGTGTGGTCAGTTATGTATAACACTTAAAGGAACGGTTTTTAGTCGAATCTCAGTATTTTTGGGTCCTCTATTCAGAAAAGTTGACGAACTTCGAACAAAAAAATTACAAAATATCGGAAGACCTGCAATGTTCCAATTTTTTTTGCGGTTGTTGATTTTGTTGAATTGACTTGTGTTTTTGAATGGATTTCTGCGAAAAAATTTTCTCAAAAATCGAACACAATTTTTTTACATGTCTACAGCGATGTAAAATTTTCCACTTGAAATGGATGGAATGTTGTACAATTGTACTTCTTGAATTATCAATCAGGAATATGAAAACAGAATTGTAAAATATCGAACGGTTCGTTATTACGGTCATTCGAATGTTTCGTTCTGACCTTTGAAATATTGCAAAAAAAATTTGTTTTGAGTTCTAGAGTCAAAATAATTGAATCATCGGTATGTCGAACATTCTAGATGAATTTATACAAAAAAAACAGTGAAACTTAGTTGGGACTTGAACCGACGTATAGTCCGTTCACGAAAGGTTGAGCACATAGTAGGCGTTTCTTCATTTATCTGAAGTTGGCAGTATTTACTGTCATAGAGTAAAATAAAGTCAACGTTGCCGAATGTACCCGGCCTCGTCCGAATAGCTTTCGAGTTGTCAGAGAACTCTATGCAATATTGACAACATTGCGTATCAATATGAAAAACAATAACGAACATAACCTAAAATTTTAATACACAGTGGAATATGCCAAATTTTCATGACCAACCGACGGCTCAACCTTTCGTGAACGGGGGTATAGGTATTAAATAGGGCAATAGCACTGTTCTGAGGATATAAATATTCGTTGCCAAGCAACGGTAGTTCGTAGTTCATACAGTTGGACTGGTATTTCAATTTCAGTGAATATAATTTAGCCAGTAGTCAACCCTATGAACTACGAATTACCGTTGCCTGGCAACGAATATTATCCTTAGAACAGTGCCATTCCCCTATTAATACCTACGTCGGTTCGAAGTCCCAACTAAGTTTACTGATTTTTTTTTTATAAATTCATCAAGAATGTTTGGACATGCTAATAATTCAATTATTTTGACTCTAGAACTCAAAACAATTTTTTTTCGATATTTCAGAGGTCTGAACGAAACATTTGAATGACTGTAATGACGAAACCGTTCGATATTTTACAATTCTGTTTTCATATTCGTGATTGATAGTTCAAGAAGTACAATTGTACAAAATTTCATTCATTTCAAGTGAAATTTTTTCATCGCTGTAGACATGTAAAAAAAAATTGTGTTCGATTTTTGAAAAAATTTTTTCACAGAATAATTAGAAAATTGTGTTCATTCAGAAAACAAAAGTCAATTTGACAACTGAAAAAGAAGAAATTGGAACATTGCAGGTCTTCCGCCATTTTGTAAATTTTCTCGGAGTTCGTCAACTTTTCTGAAAAGAGGACCCAAAAATACAGATTTGACGGAACACCGTTACTGTAAATGTTATACATAACTGACCACACTCATAAGAATCTTGCTCAAAAATGACCTTTGACACCCTGTATCTCGCTTATGTTTCGAAAACGGGATATATTGTATAAGGCAAAAATGATTCTCTCGATGTCCTCTACACGAAAATATATGTATGTCCAGTTTATGATGAAACACCCTGTATAAAGATATGGGAATATTCCCATAACAGGATATTCGATTCACGTGTGAAATTATTGTGTGAATGGAGATCGATATACTGAATGTTCATCCAAAATTTCGTTGCCATAGGGTTAACAGAACCATAGAAAGTTCAATTGGGATATTGAAAAGAAGAATCTATACAGGGGTTCCTAAATTGAACGTACAAACGAAAAGGGGAGATTCCTTAAGTGAGTTTAGAAAATAAAGTCCCATAAACATGGGGTCGCAAACGTTTCGTTTTCGAGATACAGAGTGTTGAAGTTTCATTTTTTTTCTCGAAATCGTTGGTAGATACGAGAAAAACTACAAGAGACCGAAAAGTTTAGTATAAGAAACAAAGCTTCTTTTTACATTTTTTCAAATTAACAGTTGCTCACCAAAAAAAAGTTCTTCTGCAGAAGAAGAGAGTATTCCAGAAAAATATCACCCTGTAGATCTTCTATCGAAATTGCCATGTCACGTGGTGAGAACTCTCAAATGTAATATCTATGCCAAATTTCAGTTGAATATCTTGTGAAGTGTAGATACTATGAGAAAAAAAACCTGAAAAAAAATTCGAATTTCAAACACCTGTATCTCGAAAACGAAACGTTTGCGACCCCATCTTATGAGACTTTCTTCTGAACTCACTTGAGGAATCTCCCCTTTTCGTTGTACGTTCAATTTAGGAACACCCTGTATATTTCAATAACAGGATATCCGATTCGAGTGGTATTTCTTTTGTGAATGTAAACTGCTATACTGAAATTTCATGCAAAATTTTTGTGGCCATAAAAACCATAAGAAATTCAATTGAATATTGAAAGAAGAATCTCTATATTTCCATAACAGAATATCCAATTCAGGTGAAACTCATTTGTGAATGAAAAGTTATTCACTGAATGTCCATGCAAAATTTCGAGAGGATCGCATCATCAGAACAATAGAATTTAATTTTTCTTTAAATTATATTTTTTAAATATTCGTTTTCTGAAAATTCCGTAATATAATTCCGATTGTGCTGTGTTTTCAGGATACCATAAATTTGTCGAAATGCCTATAACTTACGATTTCGAGTCAGAAATGTTCTTTCACGAAAAATTCGAGGTCAGAAACAATTCTGTCGGACTTACAACATTGGAAATAACTTTTAGACATATCGTACTGAAATTTGAACTTCCAATAAAATCTGATGTACCAGTGCCTCTTGCTTTTTGTCAGAAAAAAATTTCGGTTTCGGGTTTGGAAATGCTGCATAATTCGGTTAAAATAAGAAAAGTGATATCCTAATAGTAGAACTAATGAAGGAATTCAACGGGACCAAAAGTTCTCAGGATTATCAATAATGTATTATTGTTTATCCAATAGGACAAGGTTTCAGTAATTTTGAAACGTCTTCAGAACCATAGAAGAAAGCCTTGTTACATTATGGGAAGATCTCGATATAAGGGGTTATGGGGGCCCAGATATTCCCATGAAATGGTAGGAATGATAGCATCGGGTCAGTAGATTGGTACAGATGTTGCCGCGAATGCGTTGTATTCCAGGACAATGTATGTGTGTACGTGAACATGTCGATCGATACGGGGTTGAGGAGCGAGGGGGATGACCCGGTGGGAACCTGCGTTGCGAATCTTCGTCATTAGCGCCCCGAGCTTCTGTACCTTCCGGTCGGACCCCCCCGAACATGGACAACTGGTCAACAGTATAGAGCCGTAAACGACATACTGTACCTATACAACGAGGTATTTTGAATCCTGTGTTAGATTGAATGCATCATATACCTTGATCATTAATTTAGGAATATTTATACAAAAAAAACTACAATTCAGATGTACTTTGTTAGAGAAAATTATCCAAACTACTGAAAATGTAGGGAAAGGTAAAAGTGGGCAGACATCCCCAGAAAAAACCGTATAAAGGTCGATTCACACATTTCCGCGACTTACGGCAACGTTGCTGTCAGTGCTGCACTCCCTTCAGTGTGATCCGTTATGAATTTTTCACCATCAACACAGCAACGTACAGTGTCGTCCGTTTGTCAGTGTTTTTCCGAAATTGTTTGGTCCACTCTATATGGACTTTTTCAGTTTGGATCTGGTATCTGACGTGAATGTATTGTCTTGCCAAATGAATTGCTGCTCTGAAGATCTTGCTTCTGGACGAGGAAGAAGAAAATAAAAAAGACTGGGTACATCCATATGACATTTGTCAAAATTGAAATATTCCCATGACAGCCGTGCCCCGTTATCGCCGGATGTCACTGAAATGAACAATCTGGTATAAACTCGTCTATAAATCTAGCAATTAATAGTCTCGAACTCGCTCCGCTCTCCAGTTGAAATTTCTTAACAATAATGACAGCGATTAATAAACGGATTGATTATAAGATTTTTCCGTAGACCTTGCTATAAATTATGTATACATTCTTGATTGAAATACCTTTCATTTTGCACAAGAGATTCCATTTGACATTATTAAAATGTCTATGTTTTCATGTTATAGTGGAGTTGTGACTTTATTCATATTGCTTCTGAATACTTTGTGTTCGGTTGACCATAACAATTGCACATTAATGGCCGGAAGTATTCACAATATCTGCTGAGCTGAAATGCTGTAAAACAATACCCCGAAACGCTTCCAGTCATGAGTTCAGTATTCCATCTCAGAAGTCTCTGAAACATAAGTGGAAAATCTTATACAGGAGAGACATCAAGACCTGTAGAAATAAGAAAACGGGAAACATAAGAATAACATCAAAAATAGAGACATCACAAGATCACAAATTGCTGATCATATATGTTCAAATAGCGGATATCATATGATGAACTGGGACCACACAAAGATCCTCATGACGGAACCTGATAATTATAAAAGGAAAATTAAGGAATCTACATGTATTTTGTTAGATGAAGTAAATAATTTGGCCAATTGTTCTGTTGGAATAGATCGTATTTGGATTGATTTATTGAGGAAGGAAGAAGTGACATCAGGAAATTTCAAAATCAAATAAATCAACATCTCTATAGATTGACAACTATCAATGTCAATCAGATTACAAATGAGAAAATACACAATTCTGAAGAATTTAGAGTTTGTCTGAAGAAGGTGTCTGATATAGCCACCGAAACGTTACAATATCCTTTTAATTTGTTTTATTTCCAGTTTTACTGTTAGGCAACAATTTTTTTCAAGACCAATTTGCTCCTGACAAATAAGTGCAAAGATTTTCGCAGGAGCACTTCACCTTAATCAAACATTTTTAATTATTTATGTTTCAGAGACTGGGAGTGAAAACCTATAAAGTTTCTAAGAAATGCAGAATCCTCCCAGAATATATTTCAATCGATATATAAGATAAATAAAACTTGGAACTCAAAGTAATAATCTATTTTATGATAGTGTCAAACCAATTACCTCTTTAATGATACCTTATGCAAATCGCAATGGGTTTTTATTTTTCTATCATCATAATCATTGTTCAACTTGTCTGCAGTAAGAGATATAATAATTATTATCAGGTTAATATTAATCATTATAGACTACATGAGTAGGAAATCATTTGCATCCAAATATATTACCACATGCAGGTTAAGGGTAAATGAATAATAATTCATATACATTCTATATTCATACACCTAATGAGAATATTGCCAATTCCCATATTTGTACTGATTTTTTTCTCAAAAATCACAGCAACCTATATGTGCAATGCTAATTGCACAGTTTTTGTTGATTCAGTTTGGAAAGTAGTCAGGCATTTGAAGGTTAGTATCTATGACATTTCATGCTTTCATTAACAAACGTTGCGTTGAGATATGCATAGGCTAATTGTAATCAAATTCTAATTAAACGTATTTGCATGACGATATAATAGCATGGATCAATATTGTCAATCACACACGACATTGGAGTACTGAATTCAAGATTTATAGATTTTACATGTAAGTATAGTTACTTGATGTTGAAATTCTTGCAATAAAATTTCAAGAAAAGCTCTGAGCTCAGAATTTTATATGGGATTTGAGATTGATAGCAAATATATCATTGCAGAATCTCAGCACAATCGGAATTATATTCTGGAAATTACTCAAAAAATTAATTACAGTGGAACTTCCCTGTAACGAAGGTCAAAATAATTTAAATATTAGTATGTCCAAACGTTTAGATGAATTATAAAAAAAAATCAGTGAAACTTAGTTGAGACCCGAACCGACGTAGGTATTGAATAGGAAAACGAGACTGTTCTAAGGTATTAATATTCGTTGCCAGGCAACGGTAGTTCGTAGTGCATAGGTCTGAACGAAATATTCGAAGGATTGTTGTAATGAAACCGTTTGATATTTTACAAGTCGGTTCTCATTTTCGTGATTGATAATTAAGGAAGTACAATTGTACAAAATTTCATCCATTTCGGGTGGAATTGAGTTCGATTTTTGAAAAAAAAAAATTTTACAGAAATTCTCAGAAAATTGTGTTCATTCAGAAAATAAAATTCAAAATGACAACCGAAAAAAAATAGGACCATTGCAGGTTTTCCGCCATTTTGTGAATTTTTTTCGCAGTTCGCCAACTTTTCTGAATAGAGGACCCAAAAATACTGAGATTTGACCAAAAACCGTTACTTTAAGTGTTATACATAACTGACCACACTCATAAGAATCTTGCTAAAAAATTATGTTTAACACCCTGTATCTCGCTTATACTTCGAAAGCGGTATATATTGTATGAGGCGAAAATGATTCTCCCGATGTCCTCTACACGAATATATATGTTTGCCCTGTTTATGATGAAACACCCTGTATAGTAGTCGTGGATGAATGAATATTTTCATTACTAAAATATTCAATAAGGAACTCACAGGGGCTGTGAATGTGACATCTCTATCATATATTTATCACCGCATAAACTTAATCTCTAAAGAGATTAACTGTGCAATTATTGTTTATTTACCTTCTAGGTAATGTTGTTATTGTTTTATATAGCATCAATAACAATAACATTTTCTTTATTACTCATTTCACGAAAAGTAGGTTTATCATTGAGGAAATTTTTGATCTGAAAAATTTTCCAGTACAGAGGTTCTGAATCAGTACAGTTGCAGGAATTGAATAAGTTTAAGATGTGAATCTTCCCATAATTCTCAAAAAGTTGATATCAACGCTGTTCGTCTTTGCGACAGGCTTGCCATAGCTTCGACCAGATGTCTAAAATTTTCAGATTAGAGAAGAGTATGAAAAAATTCAGTTGGAGTAAACTGATAAAAAATCCAAGGTCAAAATACCGGCTAAACAGCCGTTCGTGAACACATCATTAGAAAAAAACGGGACAGCTTTGAAATATTTATATGTAGTAAAAACAAGATCGAAATGCTTGAGTTGAGTGCTTAAAAAGATAAAAGATTGTTCTCTGGTCATAATGATTTTTTTCGAATATTTTCAAAAGCAGAAATCGAACTTCGTGTGAATATTCTATGGAATCCCGTTACTTAATTACAGTCCAAACCAATTTTCATTGTAAACCACATTATAGGTACAGCTTTCGCACTCATGTTCACATCAGGAAAACAATCAGATTTCAATATCCTGATTACTATTCGTTTAATTCTATTCGTTTATGAATTCAAATTACCTGTTCAAGCACTGATAAGTATTGTATAGAGATCGTCAAAAGGGAAAAATTCGTATAACAAAGCTCAAGAGCTAATATCCCCAATTTGCAATGAAAAAGTAACCTTTTGGTCGTATAAAACTCCCAAATCCTTCTATTAATTCTTTTCAATTGTACCTTAGCTGAGGAGAACATTTGAAATAAATAGGGAATATCTTATTTGTAAAAATCTTCACTATTTACTTTCATATACAGTTCCAGTGTCTTGTTGAACTGGAGTGGTTTCATGAATGAGATATCTTCTTCCTCCGTGAAGATATCCAAGCAGCCTATCACTGCCTCCGTTCGAGACCGATGGCCAGGTATTCTCTCAGTGGTCCCTGAACTACAACTCTTTAACCCTGAAAGATAGAAAAAAAATAAGTGGCACATCTGTGTTCAAGAAACTTAATGCCGTCAACCGCATTGCTCTATCGTCTTCTGTTTTGGAGTTATGAGCCGAATTGATATTTAGGCATTTTCAACTTTGTATTATTTCTGTTTCTGTTTGTGCTTCAAATTAGTTATACTTTTTTGATGAGAACCCAGTGGCCTAATCAATTTTTTGCTGAAGGTGTTCCTTCTTGATTCATTACATGAAATTTTGTTTCTTTTCTTATGAAAAGAATAAGTTATTTTCACTTGACAATAATCATCGTTTTCTCTCGAGGGGAGTTCATGAAAATGAGTCCCTTGCGGAGTTCTGGAAAAGGAACGCCCTATTAGTGGGTCCAGCAGAATGAAAAAATTTGAGAAAACCCCTGTGAGCAGTTGCTTTAGCTCGTTCGTTGGTGGGGCAAAAATGTTATTACCTCAAAATTTTGTCTGGGACTTGAGATAAACGATGAGTATATGAATGCAAAATCTCAGCACGAATGGAATTATATTCTGGAAATTATTCAAAAAATGAAAAAAAATCCATAATTGAACAAAAAGTTGAATTCTATGGTTCAGATGATGCAATTTCCTGTATATATCAATCTTCATTCACAAAACAAATTTCACTCGAATCGGATATCTAGAAATCTGTAAACATAAATATTCTTCTTTTAAATTCTCCAATTGAATTTTCCATGGTTCGGTTAACACTATAAGCACAATTTTCGCACATTTCGATTCGTTTCGTTTTGTCTGAAGTATTGAAGAACCAAAATTTCGACCATTTTTTATGGAAAACCTGTACGATTCGGATGGTAACGAACTCACTGCGGCATTTGGAAACGGAACTCACCCTTAAAATCTCAATCCTTTCAAAAGTTATCGTGGTTACGGCCAGTCGGAACCACGGACAGAATTGAATTTGACCACTGATACGTCATCAGGCAGTAGACACTATCGAATTTTCGGCTGAAAATTCGAAAACTACAGAAATTTGAGCGAAACGATATAGCACTCGTTAAGTACAACGAGAGCTCTAAAATGAAACATTATTGTTATGTGTGTAACATACCAAACATATTAAAAAAAACTCATAGAACAAGAATGAAATAATAATTTCATTGGGGTTACATCCTGATCTGTATAGTTACGTATTGGCTTGAAAATAAACTGATAAATTCATTCTGAATAGAGTGTCATATAAATTGACATATTTTGAACTTTCAAAATAACCATAAAATACAAAATCAAAAACATGGAATTACGTATTAGCTTGAAGTGATTAAGTGAATCAATTATTTCGATCTAAATTATCATAACTGCCACATAAAATTACATAAATTTAAATTTTCAGAATAACGAAATAATATTATTTCAAAACACTAAGTACCTAACACGTATTGGCATAAAATAAATAAATTCTTTCAAAATTAAGTGCCATGAAAATTTAGTTCATTTTAAAATTTCAAAATCAAAATTATTATAAAATACAAAATAGAAACACCGGGATTCACTTATCCAAGGCCTAAGCGAGGGGGGTCCGATGGGGGTCCGGACCGGAAATTTTTCAAAAGTACAGGATTAGAACATTTTCATTCAAAAATTGCCATTCTGTCATTCGGTGACCTCGTTATTTTGGTAGACCCCCCAAATTTTTTCTGGCTTTATATAGGTGATGTTGTTTGATCATTTAAAGTCAATCACTGAAACTACCGGTAAAGAATTAATTACCGATACCAGGATTCTAGACACAGCGTTTATTCTATCAATAAGGACCAATTTTTCACTGGTTGAGATACTCTGCTTGGGTATTTGCGTTTTCATGTACGCAATGCGCCTAATTCATCATTTGAGAATGGATTAGCGGCTTTAATGAAACTGCATATAAATGCGCTCATTATTGCAGGTTTGTAAACAGCAGCTCTGTAATCATCCAACCAAATAATTAATTCATCATATGTTAAATTCAAGTGTTATTTTTTTCTGATACATTCAGTTGCTGCAATATCAAACCGTTCCAAAATTGTCTAATACATATACAAAAATGAAAGGTTCTTTGATTATTTTTCTCGTCTGTGTGTTGTGCATAAGTGCTTCAATGGGTGCATATTGTCCTAGACATAATTACGCTTGTTTAGACCCAAATGGAAACACGATGGGAAATGTTTGCGGGGGAACTTGTTACGTATGGTATAAATTCTCCTGTCAACCATGTTACCATTGGCCTCTTGGCGCTTGCCGAAGATTGTATGGAGTGGAGGTTGCCAGTTCCTCAATTTTGAACACCTTATGCTAACACTATGTAAATGAAAATGAAATAACGAATTATGTCATCTTCTGTTTCTTTAGTTGCTGATAATAAAAATTGATTGAATTTTTTTTCAGTTTTTAAGCTCATTTATTTTCAATATGCAAGATATAAGTAAGTAACGCTGATTGACTATATAAAATTTGACGTGAATATGTACTGTTATACGGTGATGTAATCATTCTATTTGGCTTTTCCGAATTGTATGAAAAGGTAACTTGAACTGAGTGGATCACATTCTTCGAAAATAATATTAATTTTTGAATAACTGGTAATATTTAGGGGTACAACAACATTTTTTCTGTAGGTACTTCCTGACCTTGTTAATGCAACTTACAAAGTGTTTTCCAATAAGAGGTGCTATTTTGTATAGCCTGCTATTTCGGTAGATGTTACGTTTGAAGCTGTAATTTTTTGACATTTGACAAGTACAAATTACGCCATTAATAAAAATGAAACGATACACGCTTCAAGAACGCATTGAAATCATTAAAATTTTTATATAAAATGGTAAAAATTTGGCAGAGGCGTTTCGTAAACTCGAACATTCTGAGTCGTCGTGAAGCACCTTGTCAGAACGCAATAAAGAAATTGGTGGAAAAAATTAGAGCTGTTGGGACTAGTTAGTGATGTGAAGAATAAAAACCGTGGACGTCGCTGAAGAACAGCCTAGAATATTGCTGCTGTAGCCGAAAGGTTGAAGAAAACTCAGGTTGTCCATTCCTCGTCGTTCTTGGAATTAGTCAGTCCACAAACGTTCCCATGCCCGAAATTGGATATTATTAATCTGGCAACGTTCACATTCGAAAAGACGGCGCTAAAGGCCTGGTTTCGCTTGTGCAGCCGCTGCATGCAGCTGCGTCTGAAAGTAGCCGTTGCAGCTCTGAAATACATACACTGCTTCTCGGAAATAGGAAGAAAGTGGTTTCGCTTGAGCCACGATCGCAACAGCGGCTGCAACGTCCTGACTGCCGACTGCTCGGGGTCGGGGTACCAGTCTGGCGACGTCCCTGCAGCAGTTGGCTGAAAAATGAGTGTTCAGAGTGTAGATAGATTTTCACGGGATGAGAAATGATGCTGATAGAATTAGTGTCTATGGATAGAAGCTATATGATCATCTCACAATGAGTATAAAAATAATGGCATAAACGGATAATATATGGCAAAAGATCGCCTCGAAAATGGAGGGACAACATGATATTTTAATTTTAATTCAGTATGAGAATACGAAACATTTTTTTTACAATTTAATATACAAAATTCGAACCGTTCTTACGTTTTTGTTACCATTATCTCTTCCAACCAATTTGACACTCAGAAACAAAATATTCTTTGAATTATCTCGAACTAAGAAACCATCTGCATTAAGCCTCCTTTTCTTGCTAGAGGTATCAAATTTTTTAGGGGTCCATCTAATTTTACTTGATTTTTTCTGTATGTTTCTTATTTTCCCTTTCATAGTCATTGCTTATAAGTTGTGTAAGCAGACGGCCCCAGAAATTATGATATCTACCGTAGATGGTTCCACTGCAATAGGTGAATAAAAAAATTCTGTAAGTATTACTTAATAGACCAAAAGCATTTTCTGAGACTCTTCTGGCTCGACACAATCTACAGTTAAAAATGGCTTTATGAGTATCTTGTTTAGCTTGGTCTCTGTTATAAGGTTTCATAATATTTGTATGCAGCTATTTCTCATTTTCATGTATTTTCAGAATTATTTCACTCTGCTCTTCTTCTAAAATATGGAGCGCAAGTACATACTCCATGACTGTCGAATTCTCACTGCGACTGTCGATAGTTTGGTTCGGCTGCATGCAGCGGCTGCACAAGCGAAACCACTCCGACGTAGCAGCGGACGCAAGCAGCGGCTGCTTGCAGATGCTGCATGCCTACCGAAAACAGGCCTTAAGTGCCACACAAGCAACGAA
>JACDNR010000452.1:0-50765 GCA_013421045.1 Propylea japonica | reverse complement strand
GAAGAAGACAGTCGCAGTATTTTTCAATGGTACAAATGTGACGAAAGAAAAAGCAGGAAATCTCATGATCGATAATGAAAAACTAGAATGGAAGAGCGAAGCGAAATACCTAGGAGTAATCTTAGATGAAAATTGAAATACAACAAACAACTAGAAGAAAACGAAAAAAGAACGGGACAACTACACGGCTATCTATACCCGTTATTGAATAAAAATAGCAAGCTATCATTAGAGAACAAAATGAAGATTATTAAAGCGGTGATTCCGAGTATAACATACGCGGGAGTCACGTGGCACAACGTAGAAAACTGCAGAAAGAAAGATCTACAAAGAGCACTCAACAAAGTTATTAGATCAGCGATTGGTGCTCCTTGTATATGACAGATAAGGAAAGAAATGAAATTGAAACAATAGAAGAAATGATTAACAAGCAAACGAAGAGATGATAAATACAATAGCATCGCACGAGAACAAGGAGATAAGAAATATAATCAATGTGAAAGTCAGGAAAACAGATAAGAGGACTTATCTAATAAACCAGTAAAATCAGAGGAGATAACAAATTTAATATATTGAATGTAAACTAATCGAAATTTTATTTCTTTTCAGAAACATGAGAAGCCAAAACCGAAAACGACGAAGAAACCAAAGCAAGAAGAGACGAACGGTAACAAGTATCGACGACCTTTCAGGGAACAATTACTTATGAGATTTTTTTTTTGTCGTTTCAGATATAAAGAAGAAAATGACGAAACGTAATAATAATTATAAAAACTCGCGAAATTTTTCAAAATTCAAAATCAGTAGAAAGAAGCAAATGAGACGAGGGGTGAATGGAATCTATTCCGATCCCCTAAGAAAACTTAAGATCACAGATATTCAAAGTCTTTTCGACCGAACTTTCAAGGCAGTAAGAACAGCATTCGTAGTTAAAACCAAATTAAAAGATTGTTTAACATTCATCCGTTTTTACACGTGACAACACCGGTTTTCCCAGTTTCATTCATAATTTTTTTCGCGGTCGATCGATATTTCCTTTGGCAATCAGGTGAATTTGCTTCGATTTGACAGTTGTTGCTGTAAGATACATTGTTGCCGGCACGGACCTATAAAAGGTCTACTCGAGTTTAGTGTAAAAAGTGTTTTCGACCTTATTTCCATATATTTTTGCAAAAAAAACATTATAAAAAATGGTTCGTAAATGTCAAGTATGCGTAAATCCGACTCCTACAACCCTAATTTAGTTTTCACAGGTTAGTTCTGTTTTGCATATCATTGGCGTAGATTGCTCAATCCTCAATTTTCTTTTAGATTCTTCTGATATGGGAGAAGGAAATATAGATTTCAATTTAGGACTTAGCTGGAGCTAGAAACTTGTCAGAGAAAATGTTCTTATGTTCGGAACATTTCGAACCAAAAGATTTTACTTAAGAGCAAATGGTACGAAATTACTTAATAATGATGCCAATCCTATTCCTGTGAAACCATTCTACGGATTAACGTCTTCAAGGTAAGATTACAGGAGCTTCCTGGAATTTAATTCAACCAGTAATTAAAAATTTAAAATTCAAAGTAATCTTTGGAATGATCAGAATTGTATAACTTGATGAAATAGAGACAAATGTATCGGTTATAATTGTTATATGTATGCAGGAATCATTTTGCATTATTTCATTGAATTAATTGAGAACTCTTTTGCAGCTCCAGCTCCACTGTGAATGAAAACTCCCCCAAGTGCTTAAAGGTAATTATGCTGTTATAATTCATACTACAACAGTGAATATTCAAAGAATTATATTTTCAGAGATCAACTTTCATCCATCGATGAAGAAATTTTTCAGAATATTGATGCTATGCCTTGTTCTCCGAAAAGAAGGTAAAACTTGTAATTATTGTTACATTCTGACTAACCATATTTTGTGGGATTTTTGTTTTCAGTGTAGCAAATGTGGAATCTCCTGTTGTCAAACTGGAGCAAGCAGTTGAGAATACTGATTTAATGCCTTCAGCTTTACCGAGAAGCCATCAACATCTCAAATTAGAAGGGGAAGGTAAATATTTCATTTAAGCTCTCCACTACTTATTCATGATTAATTTTACTGTTTTATTTAAGGAAAAGAGCTAATGTGGGAGAAATGCATACTAGTGATTTTTTACGCGCCTAAGAAAAGGAAAAAGAACATTAATATTATAAGGAAGAGAGTGCAGAATTAAAATAAAAAGATTCGTTCATTGCAGAAGTCTGTTCGAAGGATGAAGCATAAATAACTTCAATGAAAACATTGCTGGATTGTTTGAGAGAAAAATCACTTGTATCAGAATCAGCAGAAGCAACAAATATCGGTATGTATCCTTTTAGTTGATTGTTAAAGGTACATACTTGAATTTTATCCTGAAACCAGATTGAAGAATCTTTCTTTTTCAGGCATCTGTCAATCCTGGAGCTGCAAGTGATTTATTCCAAAGAATTTTTGAAAGGAACGACTAGGCACTATTCACCGAAAGGATATAATTTGTGAGAAAAACCTTCAACACAGCTTACCTCATTTAGATACTATCTCAAAGTGGTACAGATCTGTGGATGGTAGTCCAGGATTCACAAATGAAGCATTAACTGCCTTGTCTCTACGACAAAAAGAAGTTTCCTCTTTTGTGCAATCTCGTTATGGATGAATGTCTATCAACGTCAAGTTGAGTGGACAGCTCTAAATTCACCAGTTATGTGGATGTTGGTACGAACTTAGATTCAGACATTCTTCCTGAGCTCGAGAAGCTTTAGCGTTATGGTTGTGTGTTTGAATGGCTCCTGGAAAGTTCCTGTCGGGTATTTCTTAGGGAATGGGTAGGTAGCGACAGAAAAAGCTGAGTTAGTGAAAAAATGTCTGACTTTTCTACATGAAAGTGGAATTAAAGTTATATCATTAACTTTTGATGGTGCTCCTTCAAACTTTTCGATGGCAGAAAAATTGGGAGCAGATTTCAGTGATCCATCTAACTTAAAAACTAGATTCGAGTGCCCAATTATTCAGCGTGAGATAATTATAAATCCTGATGCCTGCCACATGATTAAGCTGGTGAGGAATTGTTTCGCATCCCAAAGTGGCTTACGAAATACCGAAAATATGGAGGTGAAATGGAGTTATGTTTCCAATTTAGTCGATTAGCAGGATATTGAAGGTCTACATGCTGCTACAAAATTACGGCATAGACAATTACAATGGATGAGGAAAAAAATGAAGGTAGGATTTGCGACTCAGACACTTAGCAAAAGTGTAAGTGATGCAATATATTTCTTGAGAGATGATCTTAAGTGTCCTGAATTTCAGGGATCGAAGCTACTTCTGAATTTATTTTGAAATTCAATAACCTATTTGATTTTCAACTCAAGAAATACTTGTGCAAAATACTTTTTCAAAAAGCCGTTCATGTTAAGTACATCTGAAGCGTTCGCAGATTATATGGGCATGATGAAAGATATATTCTTGGTTTGAATGGAATTCCTATCACAAGAAGTGGAAGGAAAACTGGGTTCTTGGATTTTTGATTTGTATAGAAAGTTTAGAACAAATGTAACAAAAAACATTGTTTGATGAGAAATTACTGAAATATTTCCTCACATATAAACTTTCGCAGGACCATTTAGACTTGTTTTTCGGATGTATCAGAAGTAAAGGTGGATATAACAATAACCCCACTTCAAGGTACTTTGAGGCAGCATACAAACGTTTGATTGTTCATTCCCAAATAGCTGCCTCTGACTCGGGAAATGCAATAATCTGGAATCAATCAGTATATTGACATGTGGTTCTGCGTCAAGCATTGTATCATCTGAACATGCAAACAATATTGTTAATCAGGATGATTTAATGATGAGGAGTGTTTTTGAAGATATGCAGAAATTAGAATTCACTACATCATCAGCATGGAATCTCACTCTCTATGCAGAAAATATTGTGGCACTTATTCCTGGGTATGTTTTTAGGATTCTTGAGAAAATTATTTCATGTCGAAAGTGTCTTGATCTTTTGAGATGTGATGTAGATCGCTCACTTCTACAGAAAAGAAAAACTCATGGAAATTAGTTAGGGTCAGCGAATTTGTTATTGATGTTTGTAAAGAGGCTGAAAAATTCTTCAAATTTTTCCATAAAACCACAAGCATTTTTAAAAGAAAAATAGAATATTTATTACCGGTTCTGAGCAGTCAAACGATGCATAACATTAATTCATCTATTTTAGATCATTTCGAGAACCATCTTTATGATGGAAATTTCATTGATGGACACGCAGATCAGCTGATCAAAATGATTTTAAAAAAATATTTCAGAATCAGAATCCATCATGAACCACCAAACTTTGGATGCTTCTCGAAAAAATAGATCAAGATATATAAATACCAAAATTATTTTGTTTAGAAATGAATAGCTTTGAGGTTTCTTGTTCTTTTTTGGAAAAATTTGAAATATTTTTCTGATACTCTGCATACATCATATCAAACTACTATATTTGATTAATTTACCATATGTTTTTTGTTGTTGTAGAAGTGACGCAGAGACATTGCTCTCTAATCAATCAGAACACTTTACACATGTCAGACTTTTTTTAAGCACTCGTACTACAAATCCAGATATATACCCAACAATATTGTCTTCAACATATGGTGTGAGATTTCATTATTCAGTTTCTAGGAAATCATGTTCCCTTAAATCATTTTTTTTTTTCCAATGAGAGACCAATACTCTCTTTCCTTCTCAGAATTTCATCTTTCTGCATATTTGATTTTCACTCCTGAACTGCAAGTTGAAATTGGAAGGCTTCCAGATTAATAGAATTTCCTGAAAATGCCTCATCCTGATTTTGGTTTGCTGACTTCTATCTTTCGAACCACTTTGTGAAAACAATACCGCACAAGTTTGACCATGTGACAGATATCTAAATAAATGAAAATCTCAATTCTATGAAGTTGGTTTTTAAGTCAAAATAATTACTGAAATCTGCGCCCAATTTCTCTTTCATCCAAAAATTAGTTATAGTGACATCAAATGTAATTGATGTTACTGAGAGTTCTACTGTCTTAAATGAATTTGAGATATTTTTTTCTGTGCTTCTGATTTTTCCTTCGCAGATAATAATCCATTCAATGGGAAGTATCCAACAGGCACCTCCTAAGAACCATTAACTATCATGGAAACTAATACTACTCTGGCGTTCGGTAAGGTATTAGAATCAAGATTTGTACCGATATCCACCTATCCAGTAAATTCCAGTAAGTAAACTTACTGCTGCCTTATGGAGATTTTTTCTAAAACAAAATTACACAAAACACGAGTTGATGCATACAATCAGTGATTTATGGTTTTATACCATTGTGAATGTATGTAAGAAGTTATTTATGTAGAAATTGGTTTTCTACATTTATCAGAATATTAAATATTCAAATTACAACAATAAGCCTGTAGCGAGGCCTGTAAACAAAGTACCATACTAATAATAATATAAAATGAACATCTCTTTGCTATAAATTCTTCATATTGAATCATATTGGTAACGAATAGTACGAAATTAATGAACTTAATTACTTGATATTCACATTAACCCCAAACAGTCTACCTAATCAAATATGCAAAAATACGATTAATACTGATGCAAAGTTTTAATTGTCCGAATATTGATAAAATTATAATTTTATAGAAAAAATTTCAAAATGAAAAAATACTCTAGAGGTTAACATTTTTGTTCCAACGATTCCTTATTTGATTGAATTATTCCAAGAGGAGAGCTTATGTTGGTATAAAATATTAATTTCAAATCTATCGACAACAATAACTCCACGCCACTGGAAGTTGTTCGATTTACGCGTTCGAAGTCTGCATTGTTGCCGAGTCCGTGCCGGAACAAGGACAGCTATATCAAGCTGTCCTTGTTCTACTCATGGGAAATAGTTTTAGATGTGGCTTCAACTATTCCTGAATTTATGAATGACATGCCGCGAGTCGCGTCTCCTCTTCCTTTGGGTAGATACCCAAAAAATTTGGTGGAATCTTCCAGTTTTATACTATTTTCATCTATCTTAACGAATTCTTTATCAATTCCTGTTCTAGAACTGAATAGTATTGCAGCTGTTTTTCCTTATTTAAAATGAGTTTGTTATTGTTGAACCATAATTTAGTTTTCCTGAAACAATCATGTGCAGCATTTTCTAGATTTTGTAGGTCCCTAGATTGTATTATAATGTTTAAAATCATCCGCAAAACTAGTTATAAACTCTGAGATTGAAGTATACATATCATTCATAAAAATTAAAAATAGAATAGGTCCTAGAATGCTGCCCTGTGAAACACCAAATTTTGATTCAAATATATCAGATTTAATTTCCTTTCCATTATTTATCACACTAACTCTTTGTTGATTACGGTTGGATATGACGAAATCATTTCCTGCTGTATTATTTATACCTAATCGTCTAATTTGTTAATAGAAGTTCTCTTAACTAAACAATCATAAGCACTTGACTGATCCAAAAACAACCCTAGAGCTAGTTCATGTCCCTCAAGTAACCTAATAATTTCTTCCGTGAATTGTTATATAGCAGATTGTGTAGATTTTCCCTTAAGATAGCCATGTTGCGAGCTACTTATGATGTTACAATCTTCGATAAATTTCAATAGTCTTTTTGACATGGCTTGTTCAAAAAATTTAGAAAAGGACGATAGCAAGCTAATTGGTCTATAATTTTTCATAGATGTTGCTTCTCCTTTCTTATAATAGGCCTAATAAGTGACATTTTCAACTGTTTTGGAAAGATTTCATTCTGAAAGTAGCTGTTCAGTATTTAGGAGAGAATATTTTTTATTTCGTTCGCACAATTCTTAATTAGACTGGGGGGTACACCATCCTTTCCGCTTGTGAATTTATTTTTCAGTTTATTTATAATGTCTTCTATTTTTTCTGGAGTTGTTTATTCTAATTGAAATGTTTGACTGTTTAAAGGAACATTGTGAGAGGATGGTGCATCCAAAAGGTCACCTAGCAATCTGAGTATTTTCTCCATAAGGAAAGTATTGTACTCACTTGCTTTCTCCATTGCACCACCCAAGAAAATCTGTTCATTCGTATTTCTCTTTTTAGTATTTCCCCTTATTTCGCTACAAATTGACCACATGGTTTTTTTCTGATTTTTTGATTTCTTAATTCTTACAATTCTCAACAATTCTCGATATTTTACTCTTTCAATGATATATTCTCTTCTGAAAGTATTATATTTTTTGATTCTAATATTAAAAGTATAGCCAGTCTTTTTTTACAGTTCATAACCTCTTGTGTATTATGATAATTTTTTGGCCTATTGATCTTTTTAAAACATTTCAAAGGAAAACATTGTTCAAAAATGGGCATAAATGTTTGCATAAACATACTCCACTGCATATCAACATCACCTTTTTCTACATCAAGCACTTGTTTCCAATCGTGAGCACCTGAGGTTATTTTGAAATAATTTATTGCGTTTTCATTAAATTGTCTTTTATAAACTGATTCATTTAGATAATTTGTAGGTAATTCAATTAGTATTTTTTTGTCCAGTATGATAAGAAATATTTGTTGTTAGAATTTTCAGCTTGCGCAATATGCATTTACTAAATATTTGTCTATACAGGTTTTTGTACAATGAGTTATACTGGTAGGTTCAGTAATAGAAGGATCCAGTTGAAATGACCTCATAAGTTTTAAAAAATCAATTCTATGCTTATAGGTGTTATCCAACAGGTCGATATTAAAATCACCAGCAATTATCATAAATTTATTTTCCGCGAACACCACATTCAAAGCCTTTTCCATTTGCCGCAGAAAGATGTCCACATCACTATCACTACCATTTGGCCTGTACACAGATAGCACCACTATGCTTCTCCTGCCCACAAACACCTCTGCTGCTGCACATTCTAACTGTCCAATTATTAATAGTTCTTCTAGTTGTTTTCGCCTTCTACTTCTTATACTGGGATGAATATAAACAGCAGCTCCTCCAAGCCTGCCATGATCTCGGCATAAACTAGAAACAAGCTTCAAATTTCCCAGAGTTTCTCCTAGTTCCATTGCTGACATCCAATGCTCCATTACACAATTTCAAGCAAAGATGAAATGTCAAAAATTAGAAAGAATTTCGAATCATTACGTAATATCAAAAGGTGGGCCACCAATCGTAGGCCGAGATTTCCTGAATTATTTTGATATACAGTCTCGAAATTTTTATTTTATGAAAAAAATTCAGCCAATGATAAAAAAATCTCGGAATTATTGCAGGATATAATTCTTTTACTTCTGAAAGGATTAAGAGAATTTAACTTGAGTGTTGCAAGTACAGGGTCCTCTATAAATGATTGTAACAGCTCAGTTGGCTTTGGATTATTCTCATTTTGCCGCTTCCTATGCAAACCACAGAACTCTGTGATCATGCTATGCTCTGATTGGTCGGAGATCGGTATTCTGTAACGGCAAAGTGATCCAAAGCCAACAGTGCTGTTACGATCATTTATAATAATATTATAATAAGATTGAGCCATAAGATGGCGGGCGAAGACGACGCGGTTGAAAGCGACTCTGTAAAAGTGGCAAAGAAGGTGAAAATAAATGCATCCAGTGCAGAAAGAAAGTGGTTGCACCAGTTAAATATTATAGATGCTTGGAAATATTCCACCCTAAGTGCTTAGAACAGGCTGCAAATCAAAAATCTGCGATTTGCAAGCATGAAGAAGTCAATGTAAACAAAATGGCAAGAGAAATCAGCGAACTCCAAAAGGAGAATAGCATTTTAAACATCGAAGTAACCTACCTACGAGAATTATTAAAGGAATCACAGGAAAAGAACAAATACTTTTGGAAAATACGCTCTTCTACTGAGAATTCAAGATCAGGAAATTTCGAAGAAAAAAGAGTTAATCAACATCAAAACTGTAAACACAGAGATAAAAATAGCGATAGTGAAAAAGGTAAACATAATAATCAATCTAAAAAGGACAGACTAAAAAGACAGGGGCGAACGTAGTTAATAAAAGAAGCTACGCGGAGATGACAGTGATGACGGATCACGGTACATTAGAACTACGGTCTTCCCGGTCTGACCGCGCAGATGTCACAGTTAATACGTCAGAATTAAGTCAATCGAACCAAAACAGAGAGCGAACATCAACAACAGAGACAACATCAACAACAACACTGCAAAAGGATGAATGGAAGATAGTTTAATACTTTAAAGAACAAACAGAAGAAAGATAATATGTACAGGTACAAAGAAAACTAGTGATTCTATTATAAAAGGAGCGGCGAAAAGTAGATGGATTTACTTGGGCAGAATACAGGGGAAGGATGTATCTGAGCAGCAAATCAAGGGTTATCTTAAAGGTATGAATACAAATGAGGAAGTAGAAATTAAAAGCTGAACACACAAGGCAATAATTCAGCATTTAGTATTGGAGTCAAAACTGAGGAATTGTATAATTCAGTGTGCAATCCTGAAGTGTGGCCAGAAGGTGTGGTAGTGAGAGAATTTTCGTTTCGAAACTTTTTTCGAAAACCTCGGACCAACATGTAGGCAACCGACACCCTCAAATGATCAGATCAGAGTAAATCTATTATAGTTCCCCAGAAAAGAAAATCCATTAAAAATGCAGTAGATCTGATGAACATAACAGTGCAAAAAGAAAAAAAAAATTTGAAGAATTCAATTTCAGTATATTACACCAAAATGTACGCTCATAGGGAATTCCATAGAGAGTGTAGAGGATCTTCTTTCGGAACATGAAGATGTCAAAATTTATGTATTACTGAGCATTGGAAAACAGAACAAGAATTAATGTATAATGCAATTAAAAACTTCTCATTGAAAACTCTTTTTTGTAGGGACAATAAGGAACACGGTGGTGTTGCCATTTATGTAAGAAAGAATTTACAGGTCAAAGAAAGGGAAGATATAAAAAAACTCTCAAAAAAGAAAATTTTCGAATGTGTTGGCGTAGAGTATAAACTTGAGGGTAATAAATACGTTTGCATAGTGTGATATTCTCATATAAAATAAATAATTTGAATATTCATTAATTGCGCGTGTCTGATATACCTAGGTGCGCATTCGATTGCCATGACCACGCATTTTCATCATATTATCAATCAGACGACATCTGTACCAGAAAACACGTATTCCATTTGTTTTTCCTACTTATTAAGAATATAATTTTTATTGTTGAATTTATCGAGAGATAAATCATTGGTGTTTTAAATAAACGATTGAAAGTGAATATTATTGGTTACTTCCCGATCATATTATTCCAAGTTATTACAATTGGCGCAGTCGGTAAAAAAAATGGCTAAATCAACTGTAAATGTGTACGGAAAAATTGGTTCTATGGGAGAATTCGATATAACCGAAGAATGGGACGTTTACCAGGAACGATTGGAGCAATATATGCAATATGCAATATATGCAATATATGCAATATATGCATATATACAAAATGGCCGTTACGTGCAACAAGTGCTCGAAAACAATAAGTCGATATGACGATTCTATATTATGTTCTAAAGATAAGTCACACTTGTTTCATATACATTGTGTCGACCTAACTGTGGAAAATCTAGAAATCATGAAAAAAACCGGAACTTCTAAGACTTGGATATGTGATGAGTGTTCATCAGAAGTTATAACCTCAAAAATTGATAATTTGCAAGAACAACCAGCAAATTCTCAATCTTCAGGAGATATTAGTCAAGGAAGAATTGAAAGTATCATTGCCCAGACACTCAATTCACTTCTTATACCTATTGTGGAGGAACTGAAATGCGAAATAACAAGTCTACGAGAAGAAGTGTCAAAACTCAGAAATGAAAACTCGAAACTCCTGAAATGTATGAATAATTCTGATACCAAAATACAAAAAACAGTTGAGACAATCAAAGTCAACACTGATCTTGAAAATAAAAATAAACGTACAGCAAGTACATCGAGTGCCAAAGAATCTGTCAAACCACAGCAAAAACAAACAACCTCCGAACCTGAAAGACAAGAAGCTCAAATTATAGCTCATTCTCAACTAAGCGTAAACGAGTCACATATTACTGCAGAAAATGAGTTTACGTTGGTAAGAAATAGAAAACCCAGAAGAATTGACAAAAGTATCGTGGGAAATGGTAAACCCGAGGCAATGGCAATAAAAGGAGCCCCTAGGTATGGATATCTGCATGTCTGCAAATTAGAACCTACACTGAAACCCGAAACGTTGGTTAAACATCTCAGCAACAATGGCTTCAACGGTATAATTTGTGAGAAAATAGAATCAAAAAGACCAAATGAATACTCGTCTTTTAAAATAACAGTACCTGCACAGAATTTCGAAGAAATCAAGAATCCAAACCTATGGCCTGAAGGTAGTAAAATAAACCATTTTTTATTCCGTCTCAGCAGAAAAAAATCTTTAGACCTAAGACAAAAATTATAGTTATCCATCAAAATGTTCAATCGTTGAGAAATTGCATTCTTAGGTTAGAGCAATTTGTAAACATTCACAACGCAAGCGTTATAGCTGTCACAGAGCATTGGCAAAGTACTGCGGAAATTGACGCACTCAACATCAGTGGTTTTAAACTTGCATCTAAATACTGTAGACAGATCAACTGTCATGGTGGATGCGCCATATACCTCAAAAATGAAATATTGTACAAGGAACGTCTTGATCTAACAAACTGTAGCGTCCCTCATGTTTTTGAGTGTTCTGCCATAGAGACACATATTGACAATATAAAGTATGTGATGATTTCTATATATCGTCCTAACACATATCCAAAATGTGATATTAATCAATTCTTTGAGAAAATTCATCATCTTTTGCAAAAGCTAACTGAAGCTAATAGTAAATACATAATCGCAGGCGATTTCAACATAAACATGATCTCCAAAAACCATGATTCTCAAAAATTTGTATCCATTTTGGAGGGCTTCGGAGCAAGGCTTACACTTAATGAACCCACGCGAATTACATCGAGCTCTTCCACCTGCATCGATAATTTCATCACCAATTTAGACAACTGCGACTGTTCTATCATCCCATCGCATATATCTGATCACACCGCCCAGTTACTATCCTTCTCTGGTGGCAAAAGTCAGCCCAAAAATAAAAAGCGAATTCGGCTGATAAATGAGTCGACAATTCAGACATTTATAGAAAATTTATCGGTCGAAAAATGGGATGACCTCTCAATTTACCAGAATATCACGGATATAGATCTCATGTGGAATACTTTTTTCGACAGATATAAGTCCATATTTGACGACGCTTTTCCTTTGGTCGTCATCGGTGTTGAATCATCCCAAAGAAAATACGTAGATAGATCCCCAGAAATCAGTGATCTCAAGAAACATCTTGACTGTCTATTTACCATCTCACGCTTTCGGCCAGAATTCACCAACCTATACCGAGATACCAAGAAATTATACGACGATCGTATCAAATTGAATAAAAAGCAATTCCTAAGTGATAAAATCAATAGCTCTAAAAATAAATCGAAGATGGTGTGGAATATGATCAATCAGGTGACAGGCAAAACTAATAAAAATACATCACAAGTACTTACATCGGACGAACCACAAAAGCTCACAGATGCGTTCAATAAACATTTTATTAATATATCTTCCACAGTTTCATCTCAGACTCCTGCACAAAACTACCACGTTTCAGACAAATCCACTATTCGACATAATCAGAAGTCATTCTTTCTTTTCGAGATAACTGAGGACGAGATTATTAGAACTGTTAGGGCAATGGAAAACAAGGGCTCCTCTGGTTATGATGAAATACCTATTACTGTAATCAAAAAGTCCATCACTATAATCGTCAAACCATTGGCTTACATAATGTATATGGCATTTAAAAATGGTGTATTTCCAAAGTCCCTCAAAATAGCAATCATTAAGCCGCTCTTTAAAAAAGGAAACAGTGATGATCTCGGAAACTATCGTCCCATAAGTTTGCTCACCTCGTTTTCCAAAATTTTTGAAAAAGTACTAGTGAGTAGGATCCTGAAATTTTTTCATAAATCAGAAGTTTTTTCTAAACACCAACATGGCTTTCTGAAGGGAAGAGGAACGGAGAGTGCAATGTTTGAGCTGATAAGATCAGTTACGAGGGCCCTTGAAGGCGGAGAGATACCGATGGCGCTCTTTCTCGACTTCTCTAAGGCATTTGACTGCGTCGTACATGAAAAATTGATCAACAAACTGTTTATATATGGAATCAGGGATAAGCAGCTCAGTCTCATGCGGAGTTACTTGGAGGAGCGAGTACAGAGGGTATCTATTGAAGTCGATGGGGTAGTGTATATCTCATCTGATGAAATATTGAGTGCTGGTGTACCTCAGGGGGGCATTGCTGGGCCATTACTTTTCCTGGTCTATGTTAACGATCTACCAGAGTACATACTGGTCCAAGAACTCACAGTATTCGATACTTTGCATCTGCAAACAACAAGAGAAGATGATTCTAACGAAGAGGTAGTCATGTATGTTGATGATACCAATTTATTGACAACGGCGTCCAACGTATCCGGAGCAGTAGCATTGACACAGAGAAAAGTCTGTAAGATTTCCAATTGGTGCCAACTTAACAAAATCTGCCTGAATCTAAGCAAAACAGAATGTATGATCTTTACCACCTCTCATAGCAACATCATCAAACCAGAGAAAGTAAATCTGCTAGGACAAGACCTAACACTCACGAAAAGTACCAACTTCTTGGGTATTACTCTGGATGAACATCTGAATTGGTGTGATCATATTGGCACACTACTAAGAAAATTAAATTCTGTTCTCTATACCTTACGTGTCTTGGTTCAGCAGGCCGACTACGATTTGCTTAGAACAGTATACTTCTCAAACTTCCAATCATTATTATCGTATGGAATAATTATTTGGGGAAATAGTTCGGATATCTCCAGAATATTCGTGGTACAGAAAAGAGCACTGAGAACTATGCTACGATTGTCTTCCAGAACATCCTGCCGAGGACTTTTCAAGAGAGAGGGTATACTCACAACAACGGCCCTGTATATATTAAGATGTCTGATATTCCTTAGATCCAATAGTGAATACTTCATGAAGTATCTCAACTTGAATAGGACCAGGCGCATCCACCCTTTTCTCTTTCCGAGGTGTTCTCTGACTCAGACACAGAGAAATGTCGAATATATGTGTCTTGTGCTGTTCAATAAATTACCTAAAGAATACCAATCAATAACCGATAATGGAGACTTCAAGCGAGCAGTAAGAAAGCTTCTCATTAACCTGGAACCCTACTCGATGGAAGAGTATCTGAACAGTGAACCATCCATTTTTTAGTACATGTTTTCTCGGAATTTCACTTGACATGTTTTCGTTTCAGAATGTATTCTGATTTTGAAAATAAAGTTAATTATTATTATTATTATTATTATTATGTTGGCAAATGGCATTGAAGATTCAAGAAGGCTGCAGTGTTGCTTACTGTTTTGGGTCCTAAAACATACCGAATATTACGTGACCTTTGTGATCCCAACCAACCCAGTTCGAAGACGTACGAAGAATTGGTAGAAATTTTGATGAGACAATTTTCACCAAAGGTAGCGGTTTTTCGAAAAAGGCAAGAATTCTACACTCTGCAACAACGGCCACAGGAACCAGTGAATGAATGGTTTGCTCGAGTGAAAAATGCTGCAATTACATGTAAGTTCGGATCTTCTTTGGACCAGGTACTCAAAGATAAATTTGTAACTGGTTTAATAAGAGGTCCTATACAAGAAAGACTCTTTGAAGAAAGTCCAACTAAAAAACTTTTCGATTTAGTTGAGCTTGCTTTAAATCGTGAGGCAATATTAAAATGTTCTGTTCAGAATGAAGTACCTGTTAATAGAATAAAAGTGTTTAAAAATGCTTCAGATTATAATTCGAAGCAAAAATTAAATAATAGTAATTTTTATTCGAAGTTCAATAAGAAAAACGTTAATAATTCCAAATCATTGTGTAATGCATGTGGTAAATCAGATCACAATTTTGCTACTTGTAATTATAAAAAGTATAAATGCAAAAAATGTAAACAAATTGGACATATTGCTAGAGTGTGTAGAAATGTTAATTTTATTGAGTTAAGAGAGGAAAATGATACATGTGCATTGGAAAATATGAATGAATCTTTTGATAATGTTGATATTTTTGAAATTTCTAGTAGGAATAAATTGATAGCACCATTCACCACGGAGGTCAATTTGAATGGAGTACCAATTTTAATGGAAATTGATTCTGGTTCAGGGATCACGGCGATCCCAGAAAAGGTATTTTTGGAATATTTTAGTCAATTTAAAAATTTGTTGAAGCCAGTACAGATGAAGTTGACAACCTACAACGGTGGTGTGATCGAACCAGTGGGTAAGATTAATGTTATTGCGAAGTATAACGATATCAGTAAAGAATTGAGGTTATTGTTATTAAAAATGGAATGAGACCTTTAATAGGTAGAAACTTCATGAAATTATTCAATATTAAAATCAATAGTATTCATCAAGTTTCTTCATCAGTTGAATCGCAATTGGAAAAACTATTGAAGGAATATGAAGAAGTTTTTAAAAAAGAATTAGGCTGTTACAAGTTCGAAAAAGTTAGTCTACCGTTGATAGAGAAGGTCCAGTCAATTTTTTGTAAACCTCGATCGATAGCTTTTGCATTTAAAGAAAAATTGAAAATGAACTAACTAAACTTGAGAAGGAGGGAGTTATATCAAAAGTAAGTAATAGTAGATTTGGAACTCCTTTAGTGCCAGTAGTTAAATCTAACGGTGAAATACGACTTTGTGCAGATTACAAGTCCACAATAAATAAGTATTTACAAGATTTCAATTATCCGTTACCAAAAATTGAAGAGCTTTTTCTTAAACTTAGAGGTGGTACACTTTTCACAAAACTAGATTTTCTGAATGCTTATAATCAGTTAGTTTTGGATGATGAAACTTCTGAAATTTTGAGTTGGAGTACACATAAAGGCATTTTTAGATTGAATAGACTTCCATACGGTACAAAGCCAGCATGTCAAAAGTTTCAATGTATTGTAGAAAAGGTTCTACAAGGACTTAATGGCGTTGTCTGTTTTTTGGACGATCTTGTTGTTACTGGATCTTCTCTGTCTGAACATTTGAATAACCTTGCAGCGGTACTGAAAAGACTCAAAGAAGCAGGTTTTAGGTTAAACTTAAACAAGTGCTCTTTTCTTCAGAATGAAATAAGTTATTTGGGACACATTATTAGTTCAGAGGGTTTGCGCAAAAATCCGTCCAAAGTAGAAGCTATACTAAATGCCCCGGCTCCTAGTAATGTTAGTGAAGTTGGGTCATTCGTTGGACTAGTTAATTATTACGGAAAATTTGTTCCAAATTTGTCACACATGTTATTTCCATTATATAGTTTGCTGAAAAAGGGAAATATTTTTAAATGGGATGGAAATTGTCAAAGTGCCTTTGAAAACGCCAAAAGAGCTATGACATCGGACTTGGTGTTGTGTCATTTTAATCCTGATCTTCCCATTAAATTATATTGTGACGCAAGTAACAAGGGTATCGGTGCAGTTCTATCACATACTTTTTCTGAAAATCAAGAAAAACCTATTTGTTTTATTTCAAGAACATATTCCAAAGCGGAAAATAACTATGCGGTTATTCATAAGGAAGCATTAGGAATTTATTGGGCCGTTAAAAAATTGAGTCAATATTTGTTGGGTAGGAAGTTTGTAATTTGTACCGATCAAAAACCTTTATTAGCTTTGTTCGGGGAAAAGAGAGGTATTCCGGCTATGGCTCCAGGAAAAATACAAAGATGGGCAGTTTACTTATCTGAATTTAATTATGAATTGAAATACATTCCTGGGCCAACTAATATGGCTGATTTGTGTTCACGTTTACCATTGAAAATTCAAGATGCAGATATAGAAGGCTCTGATAGTTTCAATTTTATAGATCAAGGTTTACCTGTTAAATTCGAGTTAGTCAGGGATAGAACTCGAAGGGACGTTGTTCTTGGGCAAGTTATCACGTTTTTAGAAGTAATTGGCCTTCTGATATAACTAATAATTTGAAACCCTATTTCCTCAGAAGGCATGAACTTTATTGTAATAGGGTGTGTTTTAATGTGGGGCTACCGAATAATAATTCCTGAATCCTTGCAATCACAGTTATTGCAAGAGCTTCATTCAACCCATATGGGTATTTCAAAAATGAAAGAAAAAGCCAGAACTTACTTCTGGTGGCCAAATTTGGATGATCATATTTCGAAAATTGTCAACTCATGTAAAGTTTGTATGACTGAACGCGCTGATCCTCCAAAGGCCAAACTAGTAAAATGGAATTCGGCCTGCGGGCCATGGGATCGAATTCATGTTGATTTTATTTGGCCATTTAAATCTAAAGACTTTCTGATAATAACTGATGCTTATTCGAAATTCCCAGAAGTTTTCATAATGGCTCGAACAACCAGTAGAGAAACCATTGAAAAGCTGAGAGAAACTTTCGCTCGCTATGGTTTACCTAACACGATTGTTTCTGATAATGGAACACAGTTCACGTCTTCAGAATTCGATCAATTCTGTAAGCTAAATGGTATAAGACATATTAGGTCCACACCATGGCACCCTAGCTCTAACGGTGCTGCTGAAAATGCAGTAAAATCTGTGAAAAACGCACTAAAAAAAGCTCTTAAAGATCCGATTAATGTTGGAGTATCGTTGGAAACATTATTGAATAGATATTTGTTGAACTATCGAAATACCCCTCATTCAGAAACTGGCGAATGTCCTGCAAAATTATTATTCAATAGAAATATTAAAACTAGGTTTGATCTATTAAGAGAAAATTTGAAATTGTCACACCAAAGACAAGAAAAATATTTCAGGGGTCCAGAAATATAAATCTCAGTTCAGGGCAAATAGTTATGGTTAAAGATTATCGCAACCCTTCCAAACCTACTTGGACAGAAGGGACAGTTGTAGAGCCACTAGGGAACCGTCTCTATTTGATTAAATTGCTCGATGAGCCAATTATATGGCGCAGACATTTAGACCAGATTATATGTTTCAACAAAGAAAATCATTCGTCGCAGGAATTGTTGTTTGATGAAGGAATTAAGAAACATTCTGACGCTGATTTTTGTCCTACCCCTCTTCAAGGGTTTCAGAAGGAATTACAACTTAAAATTCTTTGCAAATAACGCCTGAAAATTCCATTTCTTCTGAGAAATCTACAGAATCAATTTCTGGTCTGATCACGCCACCGTCGCCGGTTCATATACCCAAAGAAAATGTACAAAATCCAAAATCAACAATCAAAACTGACTTTTCTTATTCTTCTGATAAAGGTGAAAATAAACTCTGTAGACCAAAAAGAAATGTTAGGGCTCCAGACAGATTGGGATATTAAATTTGTAATTTACTGATGTTACATTATATATTATTAAATTAATAATGGCAAAGAAAATTTTCAAACTATAATATGTATTTCATTTGTAGTTGAATTGTAAAATTTCATTTCAGGGTACTATTATTGTAATTTTCTGTGTAATGATATTATTTAAAAATTGAATGAGTGTTTCATGGTTTGAGATGTCAGTTAGATTCTAACTTGGATGGGAGATGTGTGATATTCTCATATAAAATAAAATAATTTGAATATTCATTAATTGCGCGTGTCTGATATACCTAGGTGCGCATTCGATTGCCATGACCACGCATTTTCATCATATTATCAATCAGACGACATCTGTACCAGAAAACACGTATTCCATTTGTTTCCTACTTATTAAGAATATAATTTTTATTGTTGAATTTATCGAGAGATAAATCATTGGTGTTTTAAATAAACGATTGAAAGTGAATTATTGGTTACTTCCCGATCATATTATTCCAAGTTATTACACATAGCAATATACAACAATGGTAATATTGGACTTCTAACAGAAACAAAACAGCTACCTGCATTGACAATATTTTCACAAATATTGAAAAGGAATATGAATGTTCTGTTATACAAACACATATATCAGATCACACAGCTCAAAAATAAGTATGAAATTGAAAGAAAACAAAGAAAATTTTATGTATCACCGAATATTTTCAGAGAAAAACATCCAGGTATTAAACAATCACTAACTGAACAAGACTGAGGACCTTGTTCGATTACCACAAAATGATGTAAAATGGGACAATTCAACTTGTTTCACTCTATATATCTACATCACTTCGATAGGAATTTTCCAAAAAAAAAAAAAAAATAACCAATAGAAAGAAAAAAATTAATAACACAGACCCAAATATGAAAGAAATTAAACTAAATTGGACATACTGCTAGTCCTGAGCACCTATGATGAAACTTTCAAGGAAAGATATAAACAAACAAAAAATAAATATGACCAATTATTAACGAGACAAAAAATCTAAGAGTTACGAAGCGTTGATTGAAAAATCAACAATAGGAGTAAAACAGTATGGTCGGTAATAAATGGTTTGAAAAATTCGAATAGAAAAGACATAATAACTAATGATCCTCTGAAAACTGCAAATGAGATAAATAACTTTTTTACAAGAGCTGGAGTAACTTTAACCAGAAATATTACTGGAACACATAGTATTAACAAAATACAAGAACAGAATGAGTCACTTTGGCTAAAAAAAATCAGTAATACAGAAACAAAAGAAATAATAAAAGCATTGAAGAACAAACATACATATGGTTATGATGAAATATCGAATTACATTATTAAACAACAGCAGAAGAAATAACTATGCCCTTAACATACATTATTAACAACTCTTTCAGATATGGCATCTTCCATACATTCTCAAGAAAGCAGTCGTCAAACCTGTCTACAAAAAGGGTGATGTAAAGACTATAATAATTATAGGCTTATCAGCATTTTACCTAGTGTCTCGAATATAATAGAAATGGCTTACTGTAATCCGAGGGGCAAACCGCTGAGCAAATTCTGTACACACCAGACATCCCCTCAGTGAGGGACATCCCCAGATATCCCCGGACATCCCGCAGACATCCCCAGACATCCCCAGACATCCTCAATATCCCCAGACATCCCCGGATATCCCCAGACTTTTCGAGACATCCTAAATTTCCTGGGATATCCTCTATTACTTAATAGTTGGTATCGGTTTAATGAGTGATTAAAACAGTTTTGTAGCACTATGTGGTGTCCCGAATTCAAATTGAAAAAAAATCTATTGTTTAATCTACTCTTGAACATAGCATAACACAATGAACATATTTTATGTAGATATTGAGTGTTTTCGAAACAGAGCAGAAGTGATTTCTCTGAAGATGACTTATATTTTTATTCAAAATTTATAATTCAATGAAAATAGCTATCTATTTGACATCCCTCGATATTTCTGAACTGACGAAAAAGAATCTGATTAGTCAGTGGCAGATCCGGGGGGGGCACACCGGGGAAACTTCAAATACACTCGCGTAGAAAGGAAAATTTCTGGAGTGTGATTGAAAATTCATTGAAAATCAGGACGAGCGGGGGGTGAGTTATTGGTCCCTAAATCCGCCACTGATGAGTGGCTTTTAAAACCCAGCAAAGCCGTTAAGTGGAATGTTTAATTTTTTGCTTGTATAATTTTCGATATCAAATATTTATATTATAAGGATTAAAAAGTGCATATTTTTTTACGAGCCATATTTGTAGTTTGCGAGGCGCAGCCGAGCGAAATGCAAAATTGCGAGTTAAAATAGGCACTTTTAGTCCGAATAATATATACTATTTTTTTCTCCACCAAAGTCAAAATTACAATAAAATTGGTTTTAGTCAAACATCTTTAATAATTTGGTTATAAATTTGAACACCTACTAATCATGACAGTGATTGTCAAGTAGGACGTCCAATGCAATTACTTTTAGTCCTAGGATTAAAAGTAGTGTTTTTAAATCCTAGGATTAAAAGTGTTTGCTGAGTAACGAGTGAATTTTTGTACGGTAAGGGAATGGGTGGCTTTGCACCTGAAAATAATACAGAAATGTCAACATTTTTTGATGGTTGGAGAAAAATGAAAATTAACGCACATTCTGAAAATCTCAATTTTAATGAAAGTTAACTCTACATTGACTTTATAACTTATTTTTTATGTTCTCTCGGAAGGTTTTGAACGAAACAAGACTCATTAAATGGAAGAAAAATTCAGGATTTCACCGAATCTCATGGGAAAAAAAATAAACAATTTCAAAATACTGGAATGCTGATAAGTGATTTATACTTGGTATTTCCACCCCTTGCGTTAATTACAGCTCGGCAACGACGGTTCATACTCAAAATGGGTGATCTTTAAAATGTTTTTATCTAATCCTTCCCGGATTTCTCTGAGTTGGATTCCAAAGACATTAAGAGTAGCTAGATGATTTTCTGAACTTCTCAGCCTTCTATTGAGGTTGTCCCAAACCTGCTCAATCGGATTGAGATCTCGACTTCTGCTGGCCATTCCAGAGACTTTAACCTCTTCAAGGTACTCCTGAACGATGCGCGCACGATGGTGTCTGGCATTATTGTCCATAAAAATGAAATTTTCACCAATGTATGCTCTTCAAGAATGTTCCTTATATACCTATCAGCTTTCATAGCTCCATATCAACGAGCACTAGGTCTGTGCGAGCAGTCAAAAAATATTCCACCCCATACTCTGAAGTAACGTTCCTGAATGGCAGTTGTTACCCGTGGTCTACCCAGCCCTGGTCTTCGGACATTCATACCCGTCTCCCTGAATCGCTGCAACATTCTGGACACATTTGTATGGGAAATTCCAAACCTTTCTGCAATTGTGTATGTCCACACTTTTCTTCTTGCAAAACTACCGCTTGGGCACATTTTTCTTGGGTCAAATTGCGTGTTTAGCGTTGCATAGCGATCGAGTGTAGAAAATCAAACGAAAAACAAACTACTGATCACTAGAATTGATCGAGAACAACTGATTTCAGAATGGAGCTAATACATTCAAAATCATCTTTTTTTTATTCCTGCTGGGAAAAACATATGTATTGAAAAAACGTTGAAAATTGATAACATATGCATGCATAATTCTGATGAAAATAATTATCATTGAGAACACCTTCAATTGTTGACTAAATTTGAGATTTCCATAATGTGCGTTAAGTTTTTTGCGCAGTGTATTTCATCTAGATAAAGATTTTTGATGAATTTGGAAAAAATGGTTCCCATTCATAACAACACTTACATTTAGGTACCTATATATTTAAGTTCCCTTTTCTTGACGCAAAATATAACATTTTATCAACACCCTGTGTACTACCAATATGATTCGATGAAATTTTAAAGGAAAACGGATCCTGTTTTTGATATCCCTCAACTCGTCCTTCAATGAAAATATATAAATATAAGGCATGTTGAAAAAACAACGAGACGATAATAACTATTATTTATTTGAATATACAGGGTGCGCGGCGCGGCTGCTCTCCACGGTTTCATGTTTGTTTCTGATCACTATTTATAATTATGATTAGGAATGTATCCCTCTAAATTTCCATAAAATTTGGTGGCGTTTGGTTGGTATTGATTTTCAAGAAACTTCTCAATAAAGTCAATTTCAAACGCTCTTGTCAAATTAGTGCAGGGTTTGAAAGGAGCATTTGGTGTATTCATTTTTTTTAATTGTTTGTGTTTCAGTAACTTGGGTGAAAAACCTATACAAGTTTTCGTAAAATGCCGAAACCTAACAGAATATGTTTCAACCCTTATCTATATTTCTTTACAAATTCCAAATCGCTCTGTATCGATTGAGCAGATATGAAAACTCTTGTGAAAATGAGTTCAGGGTGTTTACCATACCCAAATAAGAATAATTTATATCGATTGAAATATATTCTGGGAGGATTCTGCATTTCTTAAAAACTTTATATGTTTTCACTCCCAGTCTCTGAAACAGAAATAATTAAAAAAATTTCAATTGAGATGAAGTGCTCCAGCGAGAATCTTTGCACTTATTTGTCAGAAGCAAAAGGGTCTTGAAAAAATTGTTGCCTAACAGTAAAACTTAAAAGGGAAATAAATAAAAAGGATAGTGTAACGTTTCGGTGTCTATATCAGACACCTTCTACAGACAAATTTGTAAAATCTTCAGAATTGTGTTTTTTTTCATTTGCAATCTGATTGACATTGAAAGTTATCAATATAAAGAGATGTTGATTCATCTAATTTTGAAATTTCTTGATGTCATTTCTTTCTTCAGTAAATCAATACAAAAGGATATATTCCAACAGAACAGTTGGCCAAATTATCTACTTCATCTAACAAAATACATGTGGATTCCTTAATTTTCCTTTTAAAATTATCAGGTTCCGTCACTAGGATCTTTGTGTTGTTGCAGTTCATCATATGATCTCCGCTATTTGAACGATCAGCAATTTGTGATCTTGTAATGTCTCTATTTTTGATGTCTCTCCTGTATAAGATTTTCCACATATACCTACCTACAGGGAATATTGTAAACACAATTTTTTGATTTCTGTGTTTCATTTATTGGTTTCGTTCTGGTTAGAATGGATCTCAAATCATTTTGTGTTTCGAAAACAGTTCTTATGTTGAATTTAGAACCAATTCTTCTTATTGTCTCTTTAAGGCCAGGAATATAAGGAATGACGTTCAACAAATTTGGTTGTTTCTGACGGTTGTCTGTTTGTACCTAACCATCATTAGAATTTTGATTAGATAAATAATTTATTGTGTGTGCAACACTTTCGTGATATTAATGCCCGTATTCTGCTTTTCATCTGTAAGCTACGAGATCGTAGCGTACGACTGATCTTTAAGATTCCTTAGGATAGTAACAAAACAAGAATAATTCCAGAACTGCATAATTCTGCAAATGTTCCCGTAACTATCGTAGGGAATCTGACAGATCAATCGTACGCTACGACCCCGTAGCTTACAGATAAAAAGAATGAAACAAGATTAGCAGTGAAAAATCTAACTCCACCACTTTTCGTATTCTAATTGATATTCATAACGAATATTGTATCTATAGATTTCCTTTATTTCGTCAGTATGTAAATAAAAATCAGCCTGACATCTCTAGATAAACATCAGACTTCGCTAGACATCCCAAAGACATCCTCGGACATCCCCCGATTTCCTGAGACATCCCCTGATTTCCTGAGATATCCCCAAGACATCCCGGGACATCCTCAGATTTCCTAAAACATCCCCGGATATCCTGGACATCCCAGGGATATTCCCAATCTTGTACACCAGACATCCACAGCGGTTTCCCCCTCGCTGTAATCAATTAATGGAGTAGGTACTTTATAGAAAACAACATATTGAAAGAAAATCAACACGGATATCTGAAGGGAAAATCTATAAAGACTGCAACTTATGAATTTATTACCAGAATAGTGGAAGCTTTTGAAGACAAGAAACTAGCTCTGGGAATGTTCTTGGATTTAACGAAAGCCTATGACTGCTTGGACAGTGACAAGTTGATCCAAAAATTGAAACTTTATGGTATAAGAGGTCCAGTGCTTCTGTGGGTAAAATCTTATTTCACATGTAGGACACAAATGGTGGAATTTCAAATAGATGGAAAAACAATAAGATCGGGAACAGAAACGCTTCTTCTGGGAATACCACAGGGAAGCATTGCTGGGATATTATTCTTCATAATTTACCTAAACGATTGTGAAACAGACACAGAACCTAGGAGTGAAGAAATAACAACTATGAACAATACAGAATGTGCACAAGATACAGAAGCAGAAGAAGGGAGTATAACCACAGTTAACTACGCGGATGATAAAAACATACTTATTGCTGGTAGAACATATTCGAAATTCAAAGACTGGGCGAATTTACTATGGATGGGACAAATAAATGGTTCGAAAACAATAATTTATTGCTGAACCAAGAGAAAACTAAATTGATACTATTCACAAGATCAAACACTGAAGAAAGAGATAGCATGTATTTAAATCAAAAACAATATAATTTCGTTAATTCAACAAATTTTAGGAATATTTATCAACAAAAATTTGAAATGCAATGACCACATAAACTACCTTTGTGAAAAGGTCACGCCTTCCATCTATGGTCTGAGAGTTATGTCTAGGTATATCAACAACAAATATCTGAAGATGGTATACCATGCTATGGTAGAAGCAAAGATGAGATTTGGAATTACATTCTATGGATCAGGAGATATAAAACCACTATTTGTACTGCAGAAAAAAAGTGTCCGAATCATTAATAACATGGGATATAATGAAACTTGCAGAGGCATGTTTAAGAAGATGGGAATATTGACAGTATATGCCATATATGTACAAGAGTGTATACTTTTTGTTAGGGTAATACAGAACTCTTCAAGAAATATGAGAATAAGAAGGCTTTCTACGAAACAAGGAATACAGATTACATCTACCCAAGATACACTTTGACTCGTCGCTCCTCGACCGCAGAGGAGAGTGGACGTGTTTGTGTGCTCCGACGTCTGTGTTTGCTGCGTTCAGGAATGTTGTGTGTGGTGTCAGATTGTGCAGTTTTTTATGGAGTTTACTGTGGTGTTCGAATGATGAAGATCGGACTTTGGGTTGAGGAGATACGAAGGTTAGAAAATGGAATTTTACGAGTAAAACACTGAATAAATTAAACATCGGGACATACTCCGAGATTAAAAACATGTAATAATCTCTTTTTCATGCATACCGGACCCCGAAAAAACTCGGCTGCATTATTATCTTCAAGTATCGAACAAATTATAGACGGAAATTTTAAACATAGCCGTCCCAAAAAGGTGATGAATATTTTTGGCCCCCCTTACATCGGCGTTCTATACGGACGTCGGATGCTGTCCGTGCACCCTGCATACAACTATGTCGTCATAAGGCCTATTTGGCCGCTGATCTGTTTGTTTTATGTATTTGTCATTGAAAACGCAGTTATAGTGCAATACCCTGAAAATCCCGTTAAAATCGGGCAAATATACGCCCTTTTGACTGAAAGAAAATTTTGATGGTATCAGGATCACAGGAGGAGGCGGAGGTATCTCCCATAAGAACAGTGTATTGGAACATAGCCGTGAAACGCACCGCGGCTGGACTTAGAATAAATTTGGAGATGCGACACTTTGAAATAATTGAACGTATATTGGAACTTAGAATAATTTTAGAGTGAGGACTTAGAAAAATTTTCGAATGTTGGACTGGGTGAAGGCCACCCCCAGCTTTCACCACTACCCCCAAAAAACCCTTATCCAACTGTGTTCCTCCTCCGACGCTATTAGGTTAACCGAGGGCTAGGAGGCGTCCTATACTTACTCTACTCCCTCTCCTCTCTATCCTTTCCTTCGGATTCAACGGTGACGACCCAGCAGCTCACGGAACTGGGGATGTGTGCGTTGCACTGCCCCACCTGACTATTGACTAAATGGACACAAAAGAACAATCTTCGGTTACGGTGCAGGGGAGGGATACCCCAGTACCGGTCGGGGGCGGTGGTGGAGCAGGCCAAGCCCGACCGAAATCCAGCGACTGCGGGGTGAATCCGGTGGAAAGCCAGGCCGGATCATCAAACACTGCTACTGGCAGAGTGACGAGGAGGAGAAGAAAGGAAAAGAGCGGTGAACTCTTTGATAAGGCTAAGGAGCTTAAAGAGACTAGAAAGAAGAGAATGGATGAGGAAATGGAGGTCTTTAAAAGATCGACCAAGATGAACCGAACACCCCCAAAGAAACAGAAGAAGAAAGGGAACACACAACCCCAACAGTAGAATTTTCAAAGGATGAAGCAACGCAGGAGAGAGCTACCTCAACCCCACTGGTTGACAGCGAAAATGAAGACATTTCTTCAGTTGGCTCATTGGAGCGAACTCTAACAAGAGAAAACGAATTGAATCAGCGTGAGATATAAGCATTGATAGAGGTTGCTACAACAGCCTAATGACAGTCATGGAAACACAGTAGAAAAAATAGAAAAACTACTTAAGGATGACACATTACAGGAGAGAATAAAAGAGGAACTAAACACAATAAGGAAAATTTAAACGATGAATTGGAAAAAACAAGTAATATGGTAGAGACTAGGGATGCCAACAGGAAGGACCAAGGTATCCAGGTTAACTTGGAACAAATAAATGACGATTTATTAACGCACGAGATAAGAGAGAAAATGAAAGATAATAAAAACGAAGAAGAGCTTTATATACTAATTAGCAAGGAATGGCCCAGCCCCGTTTACAAAGTAAAAATCGATCAAGGAGGATTACGGGTCAGGATCTAGAAGGCAATATTGCCATAATGGCGAGCTCTGGCAAATTGAAGGAAATCAGATACTTGAGGCCACTAGTGGGCAATTCAAGAAATTTACTAAAATATCTAAGAGATGGCAAATTACAAGCAGGCCAGATCCTGACATGTAAAACAGAGGTCTAGCCATGATAGGAGAGGAAATGTTGAGAGATAACAGAAGAGTTCTATTTGTGGGACTTAAGGAAGAGGAAAACATGATTAAACAGGCGCACAAACTATATAAATGTGCAAAGAGTTAGAAAAAACTGCAGAAGCAAAACGAAGACTTACGTGTAGTAATTGAGAGTAGTCTGACCGCCGAAGAAAGGCTCAAAATTCTTGAGTGTGCAATGCATGACTACAAAGGAAAGATCTATATACACGGCAATAATAGTGAATTGAAGAACCTACATATGAATGAAAAACGGAAATACACAAATGAGGCTGTGATGATAAACATCAAAGGCGAGCAGACATATGCGCAAATGGTCTCCAATATCAAGGAGGAACTTAAAAAAGAACAGGGAATAAAAGAGGAAATAAAAATATAAGAAGCACAAGAGATGGACACCTCCTTTTGGAGATGAAAGAGGGAGCTAGAGAAACAGATAACTTCATAAGGAAGTTAAAAGAGAATATTGGAGATAGGACTGTCGTCAAACTAACCGGGGGATCCTCCAGGAAGGCAGCAAATGCCTACGGATTGACATCGACATGACCGCCAAAGAAGTAGAAAACGAGATGAATGAGGTGATTCAAATGCACGCATGCGAGGAGAGAATCGAGGTTAGAGCCTTGAGGCCAATGGTAGGGGACCGACAGGCTGCCACGATCCTTGGCAGCCCAGAAGTGATCTCGAAACTGATTCGCTTGGAAATATAAGGATTGGACTGTCGTTAGTGAACATTCGAGAAAGAAAGGAGGCAGTTAAATGCATGAGATGCTGGAAGGTCGGTCACCTAGCCAAAATGTGCAAGAAGCAGGACAGGTCCAAATTGTGCAGGAACTGCGCCAAAGAGGGCCATGCTAGACATGCGGAAAAGAGGGCACAGAACAGCTAGTGGCAGATGCCGAAAGGACCAAGAGAACCCGTGAGTCAGCCTTTCCTGTCCTTACCATGTATATTTTTTGTGCTTCTGTTGTCTTCGTCCACTACGTGTTCATTTATTTATACAGAGAATTTATATATACAGTTTTCAACAGAGAGAGATATTTATTGGACTTTACACCACATTTTATATATACAACAGATTTTATCTATACAGGCCTCACAGATTTTATTAATGCACTAATTTATTATTTTATTTATACTCTAATTTATTATTTTAACTATACACTAATTTATTATTTTATTTATACAAGGAGAAACTCTATTTACAAAAGATTGGATGGTTTTATTTATACAATAATTTATGTTTTCATATGTACCGTTTTCAACGAGGAAATACATCAGGAGACAAATCCTGGGACCGAAAGTCCGAGTGATAAAGTAGGACAAAAGAAACTCTCAAATGATTTCAATACTGCAGACCAACCTAGGCAGGAGCAAAGCTGCTCATGATATGGCACAGGCAGCTGTAATGTCTGAAAAGATAGACATATTAGTTGTTTCAGAACCAAACAAAAAAATAACCGCAAAGGAAGGTTGGTTCGTAAACGATGAACGGGATATAGCGGTGAAAATTACTAATAGGAGACTGGTTGTTGAGAAAGTTAAGAAAGAAAAAAATTATATCCATCTGATATTACCTGGATTCCACGTCTATGCCATATATGTATCACCAAACGTAACCTTTGAGAGCTTTAAAAGAAAAGTTGGACTCAGTATTCGGAGATGCGTCAGTACAAAAGGGTGGTAAGATCATTATTGGAGGCATCAACAGTAAATCCCCCTTGTGGGGTGCCCCTTTGGCTGACCGAAGGGGAGAATACGTCGAAGAGTGGATGTCACAGGTAGCATGGACAGCAGCGAACAACGGCAAACCGACCTTCATAAGAGCATCTTCAAAACACACATAGATGTCACCCTTGTCTCAAACAGATTCAGAAAGAAAATTACAAACTGGAATATAAAACATGAAAACCCATACACGCTGCATGGACATATATACTTCAGAGTTGATACTAAGAAGTCAGCAAATAGCGGGGACACTGGGAGGGTGTCCATCTTCGACAAAGAACGCTTCATACAGGACCTAATTGACAATATAGATGCCAGCTCAACAGGCACTGGCACTGATATGTACCAAAAGGTGCTTGGAGCGTTACAACGGGCAAAAGGACGGAGAGTAAAAACCAAACCACGCACCCATACTGGTGGAGTACTGAGGTTGAGGAAGCTAGAAGAATTTACCTGAGAGCACGAAGGACTTACACGAGGATGGGAAGTAGAAGAAACGACAACAGAAACTCAGAAGGCGAAATAATGAAAAGGCTCGGTAAAGAACTGAAGAAGATAATAAATAGAGAAAAGAGAAAAATGGAAAGGTCTACTTGGGAAACTCGAGTTGGACATATGGGGCGATGCGTACAAAATCGCATCGGGCCATATGAAGTGTCGAAGCCTTCCTTATAAACTCTCGGCCTCGAGAAGAAGGCAAATTTTGCGCGACCTCTTTCCAGTAGGGGGAAAACCAATTCAGCGTACATTGGTCCTCGAATGTCCTTTGAACCCCTCCAGATGGAGGAACTGAAAACTGCGGCTGAGTCGATGAAAACAGGTAGGGCGCCAGGCCTCGACGGAATGACGGCGGAAGAACTAAAATTGGTGTGTGCTACAGTGCCAGAGCAACTCCTTAGAATGTTTAATAACCTGATAGAGGAAAGAATTTTTCCTAAATGTTGGAAAGAAGCGAATGTGATACTTATCTCCAAAAAAGGAAAAGATCTTGAGCTATCGGGGTCTTTCAGACCCATCTGCTTAATAAATGCTATGGGAAAGCTTTTTGAGATGGTTATCATCAACAGACTGGATGTAGAATTGACAGAAAATAGAGCGATCTCGCCGAATCAACATGGCTTCATGAAGAAAAGATCCACCCTGACAGCAATGCTCAAAGTTCAGGACACATTAAAGAAGACAAATAGCACCTGGTTGGTCGCTGTCACAGTGGACGTAAAGAACGCCTTCAACACGGTCCGATGGCATCACATTGTCGACAAATTGAGGGAGGTTGGGTGCTCCGAATACCTGGTGGAAATGACCGAAGATTACTTCCGAGATAGATGGGTTAGAGTAGGCTCCGTGAGGTGGAGATGCACGATGGGGGTGCCACAGGGATCCATCAAGGGGCCAAGGCTCTTGGGCGTTGTCTACGACGACCTCCTGAGGCTACCATATGACCCCGAAGTCGAGGAGATCGCCTATGCCGACGACCTTCTTTTACTAATAGAGGCGGCAGATAAACAACAATTAATGGAAAAGGCAAACGGACCATGGAAATGGTTTCACGGTGGATGGACTCTAGAAATTTAGAGATTGCCGCGCAAAAAACAGAATTACTAGTCCTCAAGGGGCCTAGGAAAAGAAACGACCTTAAAATTGACTTTAAAAACGCGGTCATTAGTCCAGTGCCTTCCTTGAAATACCTTGGGGTAACCTTTGATCAAAGGACGACTTTTTCGGCGCATGTAACAGATACAATCAATAAAGCCAATGATAAAGTGGAAATAATGAGACGCCTGCTTCCAAATATCGGCGGACCAGACTACTTAAGAAGAAGAGTGTTGTGCACGATTCTCCACTCCGTGCTACTGTATGCGGCACCCATTTGGAGGGAAGCATTGAAGAGGGATAAACAGAGGACACAACTCATTAGTGTACAGAGGAGGGGGCTACTACGGGTGGCGTCAGCTTACCGGACGGTGTCTTCGGAGGCGGCTCAGGTCATTGCCGCTTTCCCGCCAATCGACCTTATGGTCGCAGAGGTGTGTTTCTTGTTCAAGATTGGCACTAGATTGCCAGGAAACAGGAGGATGGCGCGGAAGAGAACGTTGAGAGCGTGGCAGAAGAGATGGGAGGAGGGTACTAAAACGGCAGCTTGGACACGTGTTCTTATAAAAGATCTTGAGGGATGGATAGAATGCGGGCATAGAAGTAGTGGATACTTTTTCACACAATTTCTCACCGGACATGGCTCCTTCGGTACCTATACAAAACGTATTGGAAAGACTGTAGGTGATTTGTGCGAACTGTGTCAGGTCCCGGACAGTCCTGAACACGTTTACACTGCGTGTCTAAGATTTGAGTCGGAGAGACAGAAAGTTGAGCTGGATATGGGGAGGCTTCCAGACGTGACGGAACTAGTAGAAAAGATGACATCAAACAAGGACACGTGGAATATCATGTATGGGTATATTACAAATGTTATGAGGAGGAAAGAAGAAGAGGATAGACGCAGACAGCAGGAGGAAAGATAGAAGGGTCGATAGGTAAGAACTTATTTATACACAGTATTTATGTATACAAGTTTTCAACAGAGAGAGATATTTATTGGATTATACACCACATTTTATATATATAGTTATTTATACACAATTAATTTATTTTTTATCTATACAAGGAGAAATTTTATTTACAAAAGATTGGATGGTTTAGTTATACACTAATTATTATTTTATTCATACCACTTTGAATGAGGAAGAACATCAGGAGTTTCTGAAGTGATCAGTATCGCATATGAGGAAGAAGAATCATACCGGGTTACGCACCTGAAAGAGCGGGCTTAAAAGCCCTTTACCAGGTGGCGATAATACCCGGGAAAAGAGGAGGGGGTTTAGTGGTGAAAGTCCCACACACAAGTACACAAGCACTAATGAACAGAAACAAAGAACGTTTCTACTGGCTCGCTGTGGAAAAAGGCTATTAGCTTCCCCCTACCTCAGGGCCGAAAAAAAAAGAAAAGATACACTTTGACAACTCCGCAGAGACAGATGGAATATAGATGCATAAAAGTTTATAATTCACTACCAATGAGAATAAAAATTTTGACTTATATAAAATCATTTAAAAAAGAATTATTTAAATATCTCCTGAATTTAGAGCCCAACAGTTTGGGAGATTTTTTGAATTGTAGATAGGGCTATTCTTTTGTTTGACGTTATTTCTCTTCACTTGTGTACACTGTATGTACTTACTTTGTGTGTGGACTTCCCGCCTTTCGGCATTAGTCCATATGTCCGCACTGCAGCCAGGTGTTATGCTGCAGTATATTGTCAGTTTCGTCTATTAGTCGTCCATTGCGTCATGTGCCCATTCATTCAGTTTTTTTATGTCCGTGTCATTGCTTTTCTGTCTATTCTCAACTGTAGTGTCGTGTTTCCGTAGTTTTCTGTTATTTTTTGTCTTATTCTGAGTCGTCTTTCTATTGTGCATTGTGTTCTTATGTGTCTGCCGTCTTCGTCCTGGCCGTTGCATTCGCATTGTCCGCTTGTGTCCGTAAGCCCCATTTCGCACCAAGCCAGTCCAGTCGAATCAAGTCACTTCAGGATTGGAACTATTAACTTCGTTTAAAATCGTTTAAAACAAATGGAATGTGAATCTAGTTTCATACTAGGCCCTAGTTTTCACATTCCATTTGTTTTAAACGATTTTAAACGAAGTTAATAGTTCCAATCCTAAAGTGACTTGACTCGACTGGACTGGACTGGCTTGGTGCGAAATGGGGCTCAGGTTAAATCGTCTTAGATACGCTTTCATATTTCCATGTCCCGTGGCTAGTTGCGTCACTTTAAATGTCAGATTAAGTCTGTCCGTTCCTACCTGTCTGCAGTGTCCGTATAGTTCTCTTCCCTTCTGGTTTTCGTCCCAAGTTCGTTGCCACTCATCCATAATGTCCTTTTTTACTTTGTCCCTTCTTTGTGTGCGTCTTATGTTCTTGTACGTATTTGTTGGTGTATTTGTGTTCAGCGAAGGGTGTGGCCGTCCTTTGGTCTTCATTCTTTCGTCCTGTATTAGTTTTTTGTTCTTTGTCCAGTTGGCATGTATATTTTTTGCCTCTACCCACCAAGGTGGTATGCCCGCTAGCACTTCTAATTCAGCTGTCGGTGTCGTCGCGTATGGTCTGTAGGTGAGTAGAAGCAGTGGTCTCAGTGTAGCGTCCGTCTGTCTTTTTTGTAATGCCCGTCCCGCGTTGATGCCCCATATCTCAGAGGCATACAGCGCGGCCGGTTTCATTACGTTTTCTACACTGTATGTAGAGTGATTATGAAATAAAAGGCTGTTATTATTATTATTATAAGACCTTGTATAAAAATGAAACATTCAAACGTGAGTTCGAAATTTTTTAAGGCACGGCCATAACCTTGTGCTATCAAAGATCTCGTTGAACAGAAAATTAATAGACTTATATGTAGGTATCCTGACACCAGTGAGCTTCAGCGAATATGGGCGACTCCTGTGGTGCCAATAATAAAGAAAAATGGATAGGTTATGATATGTGCGGACTTCAAAGTTACCATAAACCCTCACATTCAAGTGGACCAATACCTAATTCCACGCATAGAGGATCTATTTGGTAGGCTGCAAGGAGGAGAACAATTCACGATATTGGACTTATCACAAGCATACCAGCAGATAGCTGTGGATGAGCCCTCTAAGAAGCTCTCAACTATCTCCACACACAAGGGACTTTACAGGTATAATCTTTCAATGATAATGATGATGATAATATTTATTCATCCAAGAACTTATTGTTACAAAAAATTGTACAATCAAAGTTGAATACGTCATATATGGCAAGTAATACAAAAAAACAAAATAATGCAGTTCAAGAACAGATTAATTCCTACACCAAACAAAAAATTCTGTCAGAGAATATGGTTCACATTGAATAAGCATTTCACATAAAGTTTTCTTGAAAATTTTTTAATTTAATTTCTTGATTTTTCAAGGCAAGGCATTGAATAGCTTTAGACGCATGTATAAGGGAGACTTCGCTGTAAGAGACAATGAGTGTCGCGGTTACAGGTAACGCTCAGTGTGCCTAGTATTATTACAGGTTAAGTAGTTCTTAAAGTATTCAGAATGATCTATCAAGAAACAAGTACTCTGTAAATATATAAGCCGTATGCAGTTAGAAAACTATTTGCCTTGAAGTGACCTCTACAAGACTCTCTGAAACTCAACCTTAACATCATCCTTAGCATGAACTTATGTCTGAAAAAAACTGATTGCATTCCAGCACTACTACCCCAAAAAATTATACCGTATGATAAGATGGACTGAAAGTTTGAATAATAGATAATTTTCAAAGTAGGAAAATCAACTTTAGTTTTAAGAACATTATTTTTTTTTATTATTATTGCAATTTACAATCTGCTCTACATGGGTAATAGGTAAATGATTTATGTGAATTCAGACTTGAGACAGGTGCCGCCCAGTGGCGACGCTCTGGTTTCATCTACATAGATCTTCTGGCAAAGTCCTCTTCAGTCATCTTGTAATAGTATTGTTGAATAGTTCATGAATGAGGGTATTTTCGTGATTATTGCTGCGGATCTCATACTTTTTAGAAATAATACTTGATAACATCGTTTATATATGGTATGTTCAGATCACTATGGATTGTTAGGTTTGAAACATACCAGGAGGCGTTTGCTATCATTCTCAAAGTTTGGATTGAATGCTTGAAGGATTTTCGTGTTTGATGGCTTACTGTATCCCCAAAGTTCTATGCAATATGTCCAAACTGGTTTAAGTATGATTATGTAGATTTTTATTTTGTTCTTCAATGATAACTAGGAGTATCTATTCAGCAGCCAGTACATTTTTTTGATTTTCAGGTCCAGTTAGTATCTTTTAGCCTTGATATGAGATTTCCAGGTCAGTTTATCATCCAAGTATAAACCAAATTACTTCTCTTCTGACTTCGTTGGGATAGGAGAGTTGTTTAACCTAACCGGGGGACAAATATCCTTTCTGAGGGTGAAGATGATGTGGGTAGACTTACTATTATTTACTTTCATCTTCCACTTTACAAGCCACTTTTCTAACAAGTTGAGATGTGATTGAAGATTATGGCTGTATCGTCTGCGAAAGTCGCTATTAGGGTGCTGTCAGTTTGTGGAATATCCAGCGTAAACAAAAGATATAAGAAGGGACCTAGTACACTACCCTAAGGTACTCCGGTTTGAATGAGGTGATAGTCAGAAGGTATTATCTATTTTCACCTGAAAATACCTATCACTGAGGTATGACTCCAAAAGAATATACAATTGACCACTCATGTGCTTTTTGATTTCGTATAGGTGTCCAGGATGCCACACTTCATCAAATGCCTGCTCAATATCAAGAAAAACAGAAGAGCATATTCTCTTGTGTTCTAGGCTTTCCCTTATTTTATTTACCACACTATGGCATTGTTGAATTGTAGAGTGTTTCTGTCTGAATCCAAACTGATGATCGGGAATTAGGTCTTTCAGGATGCCTGTTATTTCTATTCTGTAGAACAACAGTCTCTCAAATACTTTGGATAAATTGGTAGAAGGCTTATTGGTCTATATGATCGGACTTCAGAAGGGGCCTTTCCACGTTTCTGAATCATAATGATATGAGCATATTTCCATTGAATAGGGAAGTAACAGAGCCGTAACATGCTGTTGTATATGGTTGTTAAGAGTACTATGGCCTTTTTAGGCAAGTGCTTTAGTACTTCTGCTGTTATTAGGTCATATCCTGGGGCCTTATGGGTGTTAAGAAGACTGATTTCTCTTCGGATCTCTGAAGGTGAGAAGCTTTCGAGTGGCAGTTAAAGCTGACATGGAGCATTCAAGTAATTCAGAACTTCTTTCGTCATCGCTGTTGGTTTGGGGTGGAGTGGAAATATTTGCTAGGTGTTTTGCAAATGTGTCTGCTTTTTCTTCGTTTGATCTTGCCCATTCTCTGTTTGCTTTTCTTATTGGTGGAATTGCTGTTGTAGGTCTTTTGAATTTTTTTGTTGTCTTCCATAGCGATTGAACATCATGTGTCAAATTGTTCATATAATGAGCAAATGTGTCATTTTTTGCCTGTTGTAACGCATTATGTAGCTGATGGTTTAGTCTATTCACTTGTGATTTATCAGTTGGGTTTCTAGAGTTTTTGTCATTTTCGGCGGGCTCTACGTTTTGGTTTACTAGTAGTTTTATATGTAGTGGAATGTTGTGGCTGTCGGGTACTCCTTTATTGTTTTCAGGTGTTGCTTCCCATGCTGAAGTCTGGATCAGTGTTTTCATATACTGTACTGTCATATAGTTATTAAATTGTATCTTGTGCGCAGATAGTAAGGATACACACGCATGTAATTGTACAGATGAATTAATAAAGCAGTTGGAATTCAGACTACATTAAGTACGTTTATTAATATCAGTCTGAAAGAGAAAATTAAATAGCAAACCTACCAGGGCAGCTGCTAGTCAGAGACAGAGTTCGTCGTTATCTAAGATATTAGCGATAACAGAGAAATCAGAAATAGAGCAAATTTACACAGTTTATTCAAATAGCGAAAAATAGTTATACAAAAATACAGTGAAATAAGACGCTATATGAATCAATACAAACATAAGATTGGTCAGTTTTGTCTGACTGCGAGCACTTTATAAGAAACAAATATTTTCCCGGTACGAGTCAGCCAGAATAGAAAGTAAGTTAATTTAAATGGTGAATTCAAATATATGATAAAATCAGGAAAACAGGAATAAAAGGGGTCAGTATAAGAGTGCACAACGGTTATACTTGTCCGATATTCTTTCAGTCCTAGAATTCACCACGTTGTCTACCACTTTGCTTTTACTCGTATAAACAGGTTGGGTTTGGCCAGGTGAAATTAGAGGGTTGAAAAGGATATGTCGAACTTGCTACAGCATTGGTTCGGTTATGCCCTCCGGTCTGACCATGAGTTAACACGCCATGAAGGACAGACTAACTACGGGCACTAAGGAGCAGAACAAAGCAGGAAAGGTATTCGGTTGAACGTACTATAGGTAGCATTGGTTTGCATCAGCCCTCCGGTCTGACCATGAGTTGACACGCCATGAAGGACAGACAAACTACGGGCACCGGTTATACGGACAAACGTACTATAGCAGACTAACTACGGGCACCTGGACAAACTAGGAAAGGTATTGTTAAGGAATCTGACGGAACAGCTATGTAGGTAGACTCAACGAGGAATAAAATAGGACTGCAATAAATCGGCTCGGTACTTACAATTCAATTGCACTAGCACTCACTTTGAAGTAAAAATGTAAAAGAATTGAAAAAATTCGGAAGCTCAGAAAATTTGAAAAACGTTTAGATCAGCGAATAATTCGGAACTATTCAATAAGGTATGCGTCTAAAACAGAAAAATAATTTTGGAACTCATTAATAAGGTATACGTCTAAAGCAGAACAGATTCGGAACTAACTACCGATGTAGGGAAACCCCGCCTTCTACAATCTTCCGTAGGGGGTGGAAAAGGTAGGCGCAGAAACGTTAAAAATTGCAGGAGAGTACCTCGGTAAAAACATCTTAAAACTGGCTTATCGTACGTATATGCAAAAAACGGCGTTATCGGCGATCGGCGGTTGTTCTTGCGGACGGTTTCTACGATGTTTTCTGTATGAAAAACAAAATCAATCGCTAAATGTTCGGTTTTTCCGATTGTTTTGAATTAATTCTGAACGGAATAAAAATTTACGAATTGAAAAAAGAAAACTCGGAAAAATTATTTTAAAATGAAGATCAATTTCTCAGTAACTCAGTTATAAAATTGAACTTCATTACAACATAGCAGGAATTTTGGACAAGTTGCGAAAAGCCAAGTTTATTTCCACTTTGGACCTAAAACAGGGTATTGGCAAGTACCTCTTACTAAGGAGAGCAAGCCTATCACCGCATTCACCGTTCCAGGGAGAGGCCTGTACCAATTCAAGGTAATGCCATTTGGCTTACATTCAGCCGGAGCAACGTTCCAAAGATTCCTGGACCGAGTGGTGGGACCCGAATTGGACCCCTTTGCTTTCGCCTATCTTGACGATATTGTGGTGTTAGGTGAAACATTGGAAGAACACCTGGAAATTTAAGAACCGTTTTCCGCCGACTACGCTCAGCGAATCTGAAAATTAATCCGGAAAAGTGTGAGTTTGTGAGGAAATCGCTTAAATACTTGGGTCATGTGGTGACTGAAAATGGGATTGCGACAGATCCAGAAAAGATTGCCGCCATTAATTCCATGACACCACCGAAGACTGTCCGAGAACTCCGACGATTTCTGGGAGTGCAAGCTGGTACCGAAGATTTGTTGAGGAATTCACGAAAATTGTGACCCACTCACCCTTTTGCTGAAGAAAAAGCAAAGGTGGAAGTGGGGAACCGACCAGCAGCAGGCTTTCGACCAGTTAAAACGGAAATTAACTGAGTCACCAGTATTGGCCTGTCCGGATTTTTCCCAACCATTTACGCTGCAAACCGATGCATCGGAAACTGGATGGGAGCCGCTCTGACGCAGGTCCTGAAGGGTCATGAAAGAGTGATTGCTTATGCAAGCCGCTCGTTAAATGACGCCGAAAGGAATTATTCCGTTACCGAAAAGGAGTGTCATACTTTGTCAATAGTATGGGCTATAGACAAAATGCGACCGTACCTAGAAGGCTACCGTTTTACCGTTATTACCGATCATATGAGCCTCCGCTGGTTACAGTCCATTAAGTCACCCTCAGGACGAGTTGCAAGATGGAGCGTATTTCTTCAGCAATACGACTTTGAGATTAAGTATAGGAAAGGAGCTTTGAACCGGGTGGCAGATGCCCTGTCTAGGGAACCGTTACCGTATGATGATCAATCTTGCCTGACCGAAAAAGCGATCCTTTGCCCATGGTACGTGAAGAAATACCAAGAAGTCTCCAAGGAACCATCCGAATATCCTGATTACCGTATTCAGGAAGGAAAGTTATACCGACATTTCTGGAGTTCTAACGACTTTACCGAACCAGAAATGGGAACTCCTTGAAACTCTGCGTCCCGATCGAAGTTAGGTTGACCGTGACGAGCCAGCAGCAGGCCACTTGGAGTCGCGAAGACCATAACTCGAGTGGCCCAGAATTATTACTGGCCTGGAATGTTCCGAGAGGTGGCCAAGTACGTACGACACTGTGGACAGTGTCAGAGGTACAAAGTTAGCTAGCAGAAGCCTTCAGGAAAAATGCAACCGTATCACATAAGTGAGCCATGGAATACCGTCAGCACCGACCTGATAGGCCCACTGCCTCGCTCGAAAAAGGGGAACACTTTCTTGGTGATGTTCCAAGACCGTTCTTCAAAGTGGATTGAGTGCAAACCGCTCAGATCAGCAACCGGAAAAGGAGTGTTTCAAGCTTTCTACGATCAAGTAGTCTTGAAGTTTGGTTGTCCCCGGACCGTCATCAGTGACAATGGATCCCAGTACGATGGACGACTATTCAAGGGAAACCTCCGACAGATGGGAATAAACCATAGGTTTGCACCAGTCTACTCTCCGCAGTGTAACCCGGTCGAGAGGGCTAACCGCACCATCAAAACCATGATCGCCCAGTTTTGCGAAGGGGATCACCGTAAATGGGACGAGCACATAGGCGAATTGGCTTTTGCTTTAACTCGGCCAAACATGAGTCCACTGGATTCACACCGGCATTTCTGAATTTCGGCCGAGAATTCAGATCGCCGGAAACAAACCGCCGTATCCCAGAGAGAGATACAACCGGTTTGGCCGAAGAACCGACCGTCCAGGTTTGACCCAATATGCCGACCGTATTAAACGACTCCAGGAGACGCATGAATTTGTGAAAATTCACCTGGCCAGAGCGTTCTCCCCAACAGAGTCACCACTATAACCTCCGTAGAAGAGAGTGGACCTGTAAAATAGGTGATAAGGTTTGGCGTCGCGAGCACCCCTTATCATCTGCCGTAGGAGGTTTCGCCTCCAAACTGGCTGCTAAGTACGCCGGTCCGTATACCGTTACTAGAATATTGTCCCCAGTCGTATATGACTCGAAGGACGCTTCCGGCAAATACCTCCGTAGTATTCATGTCAAAGACTTGAAACCGTTCCGTGGAAATGAGGCAGGGGGCGAATCAACCCAGAGCAGTGTAAAGTAGTAAAATTCTCAAGTAGGAGCAAAGAGAGCATGCGCGTGCCGAAATATCCGTATACCGTTACCCGAATAGTGTCCCCAGTCGTTTGTGACTTGGGGGATACTTCCTGCAATATTCATGTCATAAACTTGATACCGTTCCGTGGAGATGAGTCAGGTGAAGAACCGACTCAGACCCACGTGAGTCCGTAATATGTTATACAGTACTAGTATATCATATCCGTCATATCCCGAAACCGCACCCAGACAATCCGTCTCTGAAAAAAATAGAAGCCCACGGCTTCATTTTTTTTGTGGAGGAAAAGGGGGTGTGTAATGAAGCGTTTTTTTCGCTCATTACTATAGCCGCTAAATATACCACAATAATTGACTACTGGTAAAACAGTACGATATTATTCCGTCCATGTAATAATTTCCGACCACCGTATATATCATTCATGTCGATGTCGAGGAAAATAAACCGAAACAAGAATAATTTGTTCCGAAATTGTTCTGTTGGGTCGCTCTCAATTCGGACCATCCCCTGTATACCGTTTTACGATGTTTCTGTTGAGAGTGACCGCGTCTTATTACTTTCTCAAGATGTCCTGCTCAGAGAATTAGACGTAAATAATATTGTGAATTATAATAATTCACATTATTATTTTTACCGTCCGTTCATTTATTTTCCTGACTATGAAACATGCAATGATACCGATTATTACCAGAGAAATTCCATTCCGTTCAATTTCATTCCGTTAATTTTTCCGAATAAATGAAATTGAAAAATTGAGAAATTCGGAATGTTAAAAACGAATAAATTATTTCAATTCGATTTCCAACCCATGTAGAAAAACACCATCCGAGATGCAGTTTGTTATTTACCGTTTTTTTCTACATATGCTACTCGTGTTTTTCAGAGGTTGGGAATTTGATAGAGAAATTGTTCGCCGTTTTAATTCCGATTTTAACCGAATGTTCCGAATTTTCTCGAAGCCGAAAATGGAGTTTTGGGAGAAGTGGCCAATCCGAGAGCACCGTTTTAACCCCGCCGTCGAATTTTCTGGAATTTTGACGCATGTCTTGGTCGGTGGGGACATGCCGTTATAACCAGAATTCGCCCAACAATCAGGATTCAGCTCCGAGTTTTCGTGTCGCTAATTAATTGCCGTTAATTTTTTTGCTTCAAAGTTAAATTCATCATCTTAAATTATTCTTGAATTTAGCCAGTTTCACTTGCAAATAAAATTAATTTATGAAAGTAAATAAATTACTTTTTGAAATTCGTTTTCGTTATCAAAAGAAGAATTCGAGTCAGTGTACCAGTGATACAGAGGTAAGGCCTTTTTGGGCTTTGAAATACTTAATTTGGCTATTTTACTTTACTGTGTTCCCTTTTTTCCGACCCCGCTCCTGTAAAGTTTTACACGACAGAATTCCGTTAAATTGTTCCGTTCATACAGAGTGTCTTTAGTAGATTTTTTTTATTTTTTTATTTCCGTTCCCGTCTGTCCCCAGGGCACTAGGTGAGGTGTGGTTGGCTATTCGGCTTAAGCACGACTGGCAACCCATCTAAACTGGTGCAAGTGTGTGACCCGACTTGTAGATATTATTATTTTTCATTTTTTTTATTTTTCCGTTTCCGTCCGTCCCCAGGGTACTAGGTGAGGTGTGGTTGGCTATTGCGGCTTAAGCACGACTGGCAACCCACCTAAACTGGTGCAAGGGTGTGACCCGACTTGTCGATATTATTTTTTTTATTTTTTTTTATATTTCCGTCCCCGTCCGTCCCCAGGGCATTAGGTGAGGTGTGGTTGGCTATTGCGGCTTAAGCACGACTGGCAACCCACCTAAACTGGTGCAAGGGTGTGACCCGACCTGTTGATCTTATTTTTTTTTTCATTTTTTTTTATTTTCCGTTTCCGTTCGTCCCCAGGGCACTAGGTGAGGTGTGGTTGGCTATTGCGGCTTAAGCACGACTGGCAACCCACCTAAACTGGTGTAAGGGTGTGATTTGACCTGTTATAATTTTTTTATTGTTTTTTTTTTATTTTGAATCTGTTTTCCTGTTCCGAACCAATTTTTATCTGTGAATACAGGTAGAAATTTCTGTCGTGTATGTACGTAGTTGAACACAGTAAGGTACCTGTAGTTTCCAGACAGCCAACCGATAATTCAGATCACTGATTACCTGTTTAAGTGTATGCTCTCTTGCTGAAGAAATATCTGTTTCTGTGTTTTATTGTATTACCTGCTTTTTACTGTTTATTTTACATTGCTCTTACCGTTTGTTTTTACCTGCTCTCACCGCCTACTTATTTTTACCTGCTCTCAACCGCCTATTTATTTTTACATCGCTCTCACCGCTTATTTCACCTGCTCTCAACCGCTTGTATCACCTGCTCAGTTTGCTCACCGCTAAAGACCGCTTATTATTTTGAATTTCAGGTTGGAAGAACAACAGTGATCCGTGTTTTCTTTTTGTTTGAATTATATTTTATTTTCTCTTTGTATTCTGGAATATTTCTTTATTTGTTCATTGTAAATATAAATTGCATATACTGTAAATAAATTTGTATATATATATATTTTTGTGTGTTTCTTTAACCCGAAAGTGAGCAGACTCGATACTCGTTGGTTATTTGATAGACTCTATTCAATCGCTAAGAACTCAGATTGAACCGAGCCCTTCTCCAACTGTGTAAAAGCTACCCAGGCTTAGGTAGTGAACGACGTCATCAAGGAGTTGTGACCTTGAGGAAAATTATCACAACTGGCTCCCGAGCAAAGGAAACCGAAACCGTAAATCACCAGCAGGAAAAAAGGTCGTCACAGTATGAAATTGAAAACAAGGAATAATATTATTCAAAAACTTGCCGGTACTTCATGGGGTGCTGACGCAACAACTCTTCGTACGGCAGCTCTAGCCTTAGTGTACTCTACTGCAGAATATTGTTGCCCTGTTTGGCTCAACAGTGCACATGTACATAAGATAGATGCACAATTAACTTTTCCATGAGAATAGTAACTGGAACAATAAAATCAACACCAACACCATGGTTACCAGTTCTTTCAAACATAGTTCCTCCACATATCAGCAGGCGGGCCCTAACTTTGAAAATTTGGAATAAATTTAATTCATCTACAATTCCTATCAAATACTTTCCTATTCCAGATAATAAGGTTACACGATTAAAATCACGTGAACCATTTTGGTACAATTATTTTCTGACCTCGAATGAAAGCGATAAAGCTATTTGGCAATGCGAGTGGAACTCAGGTAATATTCAAAACAAAGAATTAATAACAACTGATCCCTCCATTAAAGTTCCTGGATTTGATCTTCCAAGGAAAATTTGGACTGTTCTCAATCGTATAAGAACAGGTCATGGCCGTTGTAATAGTATGCTTTTCAAGTGGAATTCAGTTGAGAGTCCTAGTTGCGAATGCGGGGAAGCAGAGGAGACTATAGAACACCTGATAAATAATTGTCCAATATTTAAATTTCAGGATGGTTTTAAGGGCTATACATGAGTAACAGAGTCGTTTTTAAATTTGGTGGTAAATTTCAAATCGATTTAATAGGAGTTTCAATAGTTTGATTTTTCTATTACTTTTTTCTGCTTCGATTTTTTTTTCTGTTTCAGATTCATTCAGTATTCCAAAGGCATCTGGGAGAGAGTTTATCGGTTGGAATAAATAAAGAAGAAATCCTTCAATATTTCGAATAGTTTTTTAAGTGTTATTTTTGTTGGAACGGCGAGACAGGGTTTTTTTGTACTGAGGTTTTTTTCCTGAGCTCTGGTATCATACGAAAAAATAGTATGGTACCCCGTTTTTTTGCACTAACCTCAGTTAGGATTTTAATTTTTGTTTTATGTATTGTATTATGTTAGCGCTCAATTTCAAAGAATATATATATATATATATATATATATATATATATATACGCATTAGGCTATCTTTACCAAGCCCGGTACGCACCCCAGGTGAAGTGAAGCCCTGGTGTGCGGGGGTATGCGGGGAAAGTATATAATTTATACATTTCTGGAGACTTATCACTACCAATAAGAGTCCCAGCATACTGCTAGTGACATATTAAGCCCATCTGTATAAAAATAGATGATTTTAGATCCATTCCCAGCCCAGGCGGTGTTGCCAAAATATTCTAGTAGCTTTTGCATTTGAATGCTTCATTTCTGTATTTCTTTCGATCGTAACAGATATACGCTACACGAAATGCGTCCAACGGAAGCCAAAGTATGATTCATCAATAAAAACTATTCCGTTTCGCGGTTTATTGTTAGCTTCGGTAACTTCCATCTTAGGAGAGCTAAATGAAAAGGGATGTACAGGTTTTAAGCATTTTTTATCCAAAAATGGAACATTGGCACTTTGCGTTATTTTTTTTCTATAAATAACTAAAGATTCACACAATAAATAAAATTTGAAATTGGCAATGAAATTCGAACTATTTTTCACATGGAATTAGTTCATTCTGTTCTTATTTGAATGAAACAATGCAATCATTTCATGAAGAGTTTATTCCATCACAAAATTCGAAACTAAACGCTTATATTCTCTGTTCAAAAATTTATGGAATGACTCATAATTTTGGGTTGACATTTCCATAAATTTAATTTGCATTTCAGCTTGGAAATTGATCATGTAAACATTCTAGTTTTCAGATATTCTCGATTCTCTTGTCCAGTACGCGATGATTAACCAAATATTTCTATGGATTGTTCGTACAGATCAATTTATTAGTGTTTCACGGATTGTTGTTTTTCGAACTGTAACCCTGATTTGGTTTGCCACAAATGGATACACTTTTTGTTCATGTGTATGAATCCATATTTTTTTCAACAACCCTCTCACTTTTATGAAAATGAAATAGATCGAGGTCAGATAATTATTTTTTCGTATATGCACTTGTGGGACTTTGAAATTCGAATAACAAACAAGTACCCTCCATAAAAAAATTAAGAAAAGCCCTGAGCAAGAGCTTTTGAGCGCTTGTTTATTGGTGGAGCAATGAGACTATTACCTCAAAATTTTACATGAGATTTGATATTGATACCGAATATACAGGGTCTGCAGTTGGCTTTGGATTACTTTGCCGCTAGAATACCAATCTATAGATTGGTTAAAACCAATCAGAGCATAGCACGATCACAGAACTCTGTTGTTTGCATAGAAAGCGACAAAATGAGAATGATCCAAAGCCAACTGCGCTGATACAATCATTTATAGAGACCCTGTATAAATGCAGGATCTCACAGCACAATCGGAATTTTATTCTCAAAATTATTCAGATAATGAAATATGTAAAAAGTAAATAAATAAGAAATTAATGTTCTGATTATGCGACGAAATTCCGCATAAACATTCAGTATATCAATCTTCATTCACAAAATGAATTCAATCCGAATCAGTTATCCTGTTATGGAACTATGAAGATTGTTCTTTCATTATTCGAATTGGATTTTCTATGGTTTTGTTGACACTATGGCCACAAAATTTTTCATAAAATTTCAGTATAACTGTTTTCATGCACAAAAAAATTTGACTCGAATCGGATAGTCTGTTATGGAAATATAAATATTTTTCTTTTCAATTTTCAAATTGAATTTTCTAGGTTCTGCTAACACTATGGCCACAAAATTTTGCATGAACATTCAGTATATCAACCTTCATTCACAAAATAAATTCCATTTGAATCGGGAGTTCTGTTATGGAAATAAAAAGTTTCTACTTTTCAGATTCCAATTGAATTTTATATGGTTCTGTTTATAGCCGCGCAATTTCGGATGAACATTCTGTATACGGTCTCTATTCACAAAATGAATTTCACTAGATATATTTTCCTCCTTTTCGAATGAATTGTCCTCTTTTATGTTTTTCTTCACTCTGCTTTTTTGAGACTTTTAGCATGATCTTCAAATCGTTTCGTAACATTAGTTATATACATATTTTTGGTACAAAAATTCAGATTGAATTTTATATGGTTCTGTTTATAGCCGCGCAATTTCGGATGAACATTCTGTATACGGATCTCTATTCACAAAATGAATTTCACTAGATATATTATCCTACTTTTCGAATGAATTGTCCTCTTTTATGTTTTTCTGCACTCTGCTTTTTTGAGACTTTTAGCAATGATCTTCAAATCGTTTCGTAACATTAGTTATATACATATTTTTGGTACAAAAATTCAGATTGAAAAATTATTATTTAATGATTATGTTAATTGCTAGAGTTTTCGTCCGAAAAGATAATAATAGTTATGAATATTATGTCTTCACTAGGTCGATATACAGGGTGTCCCATTACTCGACGTCAACCCGGAACCGGGTGAAAAGGCAAGTAATGCTGGTTGTCAGAAAAATATAAAAAAAAATCTAAGTTGCATGATTTTAAAATAATGCGCATTTAAAAAACACGCAAAATTCCACACCCTGTGACAGTCTTTTCACTCCTTTTGCCACAAATATAAACTTTTTCCAACTTTTTTCTTTGCTGTGTAACCTGAATAATGCTTGTCTAAACTGTAATCAAAAGTTTGCTACCAGCTGCTCTAGGTTTCATGAAAATAGGGCTTACTTCCCAGAAAAAAATTCGAAATAAACAATTGCCTAATTTCAACTGACTGTATTGAAAAAAATGTACTACGTAGGTTTGGCATGTTTTTTCAAAAGTTGGCGCATTTAGTTAGGATTCCAAAATGGTATAATACTTGTTTAATTGTAGCTGCCGTAGTTCAAATTTATTTTCGATTGCCTTTGAATACACTCTTTCGTTAACTGCTTCCCAGTAATGAAGTCCAATGGATTCAAGTCCGGTGAACGGGCCGGCCACGAGATTGGACCAAAACGGTCCAATCCATCTTCCGGGAAAAAATGTTACCAGAAAAAAAAAATTTTCAGAGAAATTTCTCCGTAAAAATTTTTTCTGAAAAAATTATTTTCTGATAACATTTTTTCCCGAAGATGGATCAGACGTTCTGGTCCAATCTCGTGGCCGGTCCGTTCACCGGACTTGAACCAATTGGACTTTTTTACTGGAAAGCAGTTAACGAAAAAGTGTATTCAAAGGCAATCAAAAATAAATTTGAACTACGGCAGCTACAATTAAACAAGTATTATACCATTTTGGAATCCTTACTAAATGCGCCAACTTTTGAAAAAACATGCCTTACCTGCGTAACTGTGAAATCAAGAAGAATAAAGAGTTTGATGGATAAGAGGAAAATAAATATTCAATCGGATCGATAAATTAAATTAATGAAATCGTGAAATCTGATAGAATAACATACACAGGGTTTTCCAGAATAACGTTACCAAATGCCAAGGGGACTTCTCAACTTCTTTTAAGAAGAAAAGTTTGTACAAACATGGGTCCGAAACGGCTTCGTCACCGAGAGACTGGATATCAAAATTCAAAAAAAAAAATACATTCAAAGTGCTCTGTGAAAATTGAGAAGAGATTAAAATTTCAAGTCAGAGTCGTTGAATTTGGCAGTTTCTTAGTGGATTTTCACCTATTTCGCGATGTGAAACATCCATTTCACCAGCAATAGTTCATCCTCCTCTTTGGTTAAGACAGTCTCAGGACCTATCTGCCTCTCATAATGTGGTTCTGGTAACATCGTATTGTTTGGAAGTTCTTAGAGCAGGCATTACGTTTTTCACATCCGTGACATTTCATTATTCGGAATAGACTGAAAATTAACGAAACCAATAATCGATAATGTAATGCACTCATCATCGACATCTGCGAAAAAGTATGGAATAATATCATAAGAGTTTATCATCATTTGGTGTCGGTTTGTTTGGACTGAAACTTTGATCATTTTCGGTCAAAATGTTGAAAATAAATTGTTGATAGGGCTCATCAATTCCACAAAAAAGTACATTGAGAAGTCATGTCGAGGTGCCCTATGATCGACCAAATTTAATCATTATTCGACATAGAATTGAATCTATTATCGACATTGAAATATTTCATTTTCTAATTGGAAAATTTGAAGGAAATCATTATGTCGATAATTGGTACATAATAAATAATGATTGAATCGCATACAATAAAGTTACTTTTGTTCCGAAAAAAGAAGTATATAAGCTCCAGGAAGTATTTCAAATAACACCACACTTTACCCAATCACCGACACTTGTGTCGATGAATGGGGATGGTCGTGTTTTAGATGTATCTATTATCGACACCCTTTTTTTAATGAAATATCACAGAAAAAATTATTTCATTGATAAAACTGAAATCATCAAACCATATGAAAGTGTGTTAATGTACAAAAAAACTTATATCACTTGAATCTTGCGAGTTTGCTTGGATATGATGAGGAGGCTTTTCTTACTGAATTGGTAACAATGGGCTGAAACTCGGTTGAGGCTGAAACTCAACTGAATGAGGGCACATTTTACACTGATGATTTAAAAAAAAATCGGGATAATATTCAGATATGCTGAGAAAACTATAAGTTACATATTCGCGAAGAAAATAATTAAATGGCTGGTCCCGAAACCTTAATATATGGAAAAGAAATGAAAAGTGTCGATAATTGGGGCACTGTCGATAATTGGTACATTTACCTTAGTACATTTTTTTTCAATACAGTCAGTTGAAACTAGGCAATTGTTTATTTCGAATTTTTTTTTCTGAGAAGTAATCCCTATTTTTATGAACCCTAGAGCAGCTGGTATCCAAATTTTGATTACAGTTTAGACAAGCATTATTCAAGGTTACACAGCAAAGAAAAAGTTGGAAAAAGTTGATATTGTGGCAACAGAAGTGAAAAGACTGTCACAGGGTGTGGACTTTTGCGTGTTTTTTTAAATGCGCATTATTTTAAAATCATGCAACTTAGATTTTTTTTTATATTTTTCTGACAACCAGCATTAATTGCCTTTTTTACCCGGTTCCGGGTTGACGTCGAGTATGGGACACCCTGTATTGTGTGAAATATGATTAAGAAATAAATTGGGAAAATACATTATTTCCTATTTTATTTGGAATATTTCATGACTTCAGGTGACAATTTCAATTCAGAATTTCTCGAATGGAAAGCTAAAATGTCAAACATGTCTCTTAATTTTTATTTCGTTAAATTCTGTTGAAGGTATAAAATCAACAAAATAAATGATATCCACCAGACTCGAAAGTTAACGGCATAGAAATAATGCCCTGTTTGATAATGTAATCAACGAAAAAACATGTAATTGACGTCAGCAAAGTAAAATTCACAAGAAGACGCAACGAAATATTGGCGGTTTTTGAACATAAGGTTTCGAATAATATGATTTTTCATTCCAACTCCTGCAATTTTATCGCATCAGCTTAATTTCACGAATAAACCTAAATGAAGTTTTTGAAATCAAATTTATACTACGAGAAAGCCAAAAAATTGTTTTCATTGTCACGACGATTAGTTCAGAAAATATCAAGAGATTTCTCGTTCATTTCCAATATTAATTGTTTATATCCTCATAAAAGAAAGGAAAATTCATTCATTATCGAATATTGCATCAATTAATATTATCTCAATGTGCTCAGAAGTATTCATCCGGACCTAAATAATAACACGTTTGGCTATATCACCTATTTCTACTTCGTGATCATCGAATCTGTTAACCACCTATATGATGCAAATGTGTTCAGTTCCTCCAGAATACAAACAAGCATAAATCAGACGAGGTGAAAAAAATTACATCTGATTATGAAAGTCGAATATTATATCATTTTTCGTTTACAATGAAAATTTTCAAATTATACATTGAAGATTGTTAAGGATAAATTGTGATTCCATCTAATTATTTCTTAGTGAATTCTAATCGATTCGAAGAACAATAAGTTAATAAGAAATGTTAATTTTCCACCCCCTTCAGCTTCCATCCATTGCGTCCGTAAATTAAAATTAATCTGCAATTGTTAAATTGAAAAAGTCAGAGCCAGTACCAGATTGAATGCGACGTTGTCAAATTTACGGGCTTTGTATAGAATGTAAATCATAGTGGGACTCTTATGAGCCGAGTTATACCGCCACAATGTATATATTTAACACGCGTTAGCGCCGCAGCACCACCTACAGGTGGATGGCATGAACTAAACGTGTATATATTGCGATAAAAATTTGTCGATTTTCGCCCATACGAAAATTCGTATATGGACTCCAGTGATGCAGTACAAAGCCCCTGTAGAAAAATATACACGTGAATTTTTTACGAAGCCCGACCCGGGCTTCGTAAAAATGATTTTGGCTTGACAAGGTAACCGCGTATGGCGTTTCTGGCTTGGTAAGGTCGCGTAATACGTCTATATATATATATATATATAAT